>PVKM010009068.1:0-37652 GCA_004027735.1 Carollia perspicillata | reverse complement strand
AAAGTGCTTGATTGATCATTGTAATGTAGTGATTATTTCTTATTTCTTGTAACTATATTTTATACCTTTTGCTTAAAATGAAGAAAATTTAGTTTCTTCTATTTTTGTTGACATTAGAGTTTCACTTTTTTAAATATATTTTTTCTATGATGTAATTACTGGTAAATATATGAGACCTATTATTTTTATTTTTGTGTTATGTGTAGTTCACTGAAATTTATTGCAAAATATGAAGAAACATAAGATGAAGCTAAGGATGCACGATTGTGTCCTTTGGTGGCAGACAGAGGTGTGGAGAGTATGTGTCCTGGGTGCTGAGTCACATAAAGTGATGGGTGAAACAGAAAGAGAAGGCAGGAAGGAAACACTGTGAGATTCACCCCATTTTTTTAACTGTGGTGAGTCTCAGGGGAGGCCGAATAGCCCTACATCCTTTAGGCACCGAAAACCTCACTGAGAAGGCAGTAGTTTATTCACAGGGTTGTGTGATTTACGTAGAAGAGAAGCTCTACTGATTAGTTATGCTGTCCATCATCTTTCTTTGTGTTTGCCTGAATAGAATGAGGCTTGGGAAAGTAGTTCCAGAGTTTTCTTAATATGTTTTTAAAAAATGAATACTTCTAGGAAGTTTTAAAAAACATATATGTATATTTTGTCTTTCAGGAACATTACCAAAAGCCTATTTTAAATCAAATGGGAGTGAACCTATGGCCACTGATGGTGAAGTTCAAGTGCCTGATGTTATTTCTGCAAATACAATTTACCACGAGAGCACTGTGACGTCTATTGCACATCCCAACCAACACATTCCAGCCTGGACCACAGATGCTTCTCTCCCAGGGGACCAAGGTCACAGGAAAACAAGTAAGTCTGCAGGTGTTGACTGCATGTGCCCTTTACTGTCTGTGGAACCCACAGGTAAATTTTTATGTGTGGCAACAGATGCTCTTAATTCACACTTACTGGTCATACAGGCAAAGCTCCACTCACTTCCCCTTGAGTCTAGCAGAGGCTCCATTCCTAAACACGAAGTGCCCTCAGCTCCTCCGTGCAGATAGATAGGGACCTGAGTAAGTCACGGAGGTGTGTCGGTGTCATTCAACATTTCTGAGGCAGAGAAATTTTTGCTGTTTGCTCCAGTGTCATGGTACTGAGTTTTTGGTGGTTTACCTCTAAAAGTTTGTTTCTGTTTTGAAGTTTTAAGTTACTTACTCTGAGATGGTTAAATTAATACGTAAATTAAGTTACTTGCTTTGGCAATGATGCCGTGTAGAAGGGATCCCGGTTCTATAACAGAATGCCAAGTGATTTAACAGGTGCTGTCCCCGCATTTGCTTTTGACTTGTCCATGTGTTCTTATTCCCTTACTTCACTCTCCTCCCTCTTTTATTGGCTGTGCAATTTATTGTATGTGTTGGTGACTGACAAGCCCTCACACCTTGAGGAAAATGGCATGTGCGAAACTTCTGCGCAAGGACACAGGGAGAGATTTGTCATGTATTCCCATGAAAATGTTGGAAGAGAGAAAAGACAGAAAATGTGGAGACTGGGTCAGTTAGATGGTGGCAGACAATATGCTCTGAAACATGACTCTATTCCCTGATACCCCTCGGAGTTTTGAGTACAGTTACTAAGCTTCCAGAGCACTGATGGGAGTGGATTTGTGTGGAAAATGACGAAGAGCTTCAGCTCTGAGTTAGCACTGGTAACACATAACCAGAACTGGTAAAACATAGTCAGAACTTCTCTGCCATTGTCTTGATTCTTCTTTTCTACTTCTTTCCTAAAACAAAGTTGCATAATTGACAATTATACCAAGCCCAACCATCGTGATCATTTTCTTACATTATGTTTTATTTATTTATTTTTTAGAGAGAGGAGAAAGAAAGGAGAAAGAGAGGGAAAGAAACATCCATGTGTGATTGCCTCTCGCATACCCCTAAGTGGGGACCTGGCCTGCAACCCAGGCATATGCCCTGACTGGGACTCAAACCTGGGACCTTTTGGTTTGCAGGCTGGTGCTCAGTCCACTGAGCCACACCAGCTAGGGTCACGATCATTTTCTTGTTTGTCCCTCCCTCTTCATGAAAACCCACAAAGGGAAATCACATCTGAGGTCTAGGACAGAGTATTTATTTTCATTCTGAGCCAGGAAGGGAAGGATTAAGCTGGCCCTCAGCTATCATGGTACATGCTTGCCAGTGTCTGAAGGAAAGCAGAGGATTATTCGTTTCTCTAGCCCCAAGAGACAGACGGTTTGGATTCGGTTGTTTTACACACAGCCAAGAGGTGTTGTTAGTTGTGTCTTAGGCTTGGTGTTCACCAGTGATTCATACGGGTTTGTGTTCTTTACCTGACAGTAAGACTGCAAACCCGAATTATGCCAAGTAAAATTTATTTTCTTCCTGAGTTTACTTTTGAGGTTTTTAATATTTCGGTCATGACTTCAGCAGCTCATTATTCTTAAGGACAGTATTTTTCCATCAGAAGTGCAAAAGTAATTTAAGCAGAAACTCAGTCCAGTTAATGTGGTTGCAATTACAGCCATTGTTATTTTCTTTTACTAAGTGGATGTGTCTCGATTTTGAAAGTTCCATTATTCGTTGAGATTCAAGTGGAGGCGACGAGCACATACTCTGAAGAGTAAAGAAACATATGGTACTTGTTGCTCAGTTTGGAAGTCTGATGGAAGTCTGTTGGACTCATTTTTTCTTCCTATGGCTGGAGCATTGTTGGAGAATGTGAATGTAATTTGACATGTAAAGGAAATCCAGGTGAAATTAGAATGAGTGCATGGAGAAAGGCAGAGACTTTTGAATCTGTGTCATTCCACATGGTGCATGTGCTTGACTGTCCACATCGAGCTACAGTGTCTGACCACATAGGCCCTCGATAGATTGTTGTCTGCGTTGCCTAAAATTGTTTGTTGCAAAGGATTTGATAGCTTTTTGTACACTTTGGTAATATGGCTAGCCTGTTCTTATAGAGCTTTTGGTAGTTTTCAGAGCATGTTTGAATATTTTCTCTTTTGTTTGTGTAATTAACCGGTGAGGTACCCTGCACACGCAGGATATACCATTTTTCAAGGTACAAAATTGAGTCCTAGGGAAATTAGGTTGACAGATCCAACATCACTTGTCTAGTAATTGTTAGACATGGAATCGAGATTCAGATCTTGACACTCCTAGGCCAGTGCTCTTTCAAGTATCTCATGCTTCCTCATTTAATTTTATTTCTTTCTTTGCAGTAGCAGGAGCATTACTGTCCAAATTTTAAGCTCTGAGAGAGCAGAAGAGTAGTCTGTTTTATTTACTGCATCATAGCCCATGATCAGTAAAATAATTGTTGAGTGACTAAATAAATAAACTACAGTCATTTCAAAATTTTAGTATCTGATTTATCACTTTGGTTAGTAATGCCTAATCACACTTCTGCACTTGATATTTATTTAACCAGTTTTATTTAAAGCATCATTTAATGCCTTGTATCCATACTAACACCTGGCAAAGAATTTGCCTTGTCTCTGTTTTCAATTATTCTCTAATGAAAACGTCATTTTAAATTCCAGGCATATGTAAAAGCTATTTAAGTCCACTTCAGTCCAAAAATACAGTAGCCAGACATTCCGTCCTACCTAAATATCCTGGATAGAAAACCGAGGGGAGAACTCCTGGCTAAAGGTACCAGGAAATAGACTTTCCTTAAGACACTCCCTCCGGGGGGTCCTTGGTATCATGCCGTGGCACAGGATTATACAGTTCTTAAACTTTTAACCAGAGTGCCTGCCCATGTTACAGTGTACAGCAGAGCTGGGCTTTGTGAGTGTGAGCTGGGCTTGGTGAGACATCTGTTATTTTTGGAGTTTCACTAGCTGCATTTTGAGAACCAGTTGTAATATGAAAAGGAAAAAGGTCTGTAGTTAGATTTCATGCTATACTTCAGCAAGGGATTTTTCTAGGTTGCTTTCTGTATTTGGGTTTTTATTTTCACTTTTATTCCTTATATCTCTTATAAATATTTAAACATAAATTGAATTTTAAGGACAGAGAAAAACTCTTTGGCCAACCTAGAGCTTTGAGGTTAAAAATAATATGGCACACAATAGAATAACCTAGAAGTTGATCAAAAATTAAAGTAACAAGAGTGCGTTAAGGTAACAAAAGCTTGAAGTGTTCTGTTTTTTGGTAACCAGCTCCTAAATCTCCTAAATCAGATGAAAACACATGTACCTTTCATTTACTTAAAAAAATGTTTTTTTTTGAAGTAAAGTCAGCATTCTATAAAATTCACTCTTGTAATATGTACTATTAAGTATTTTAAATATATATTCACAGAGTGTGCAACTGTCACTGTTATCTAATTTTAGAACACTATTTTATCACTGAAGAAAAAAATGCCATATTTATTAATCCTTATTTTTTCTTTCCCCCAGCCTCTGTCTAAAACTAATCTACTTCTTGTCTCTATGGATTTGCCCGAACATTTCATATAAGGGGCATCATATAATAAATGTGAAGCTTTTGTGACTGGCCTCTTATACCTTTCTTGGATGCGGGCCTAGTCTTGCACCATATCTGGCTGTCTAAGATGCCAAGGCATATGCCAGAGCTTTCCAAAGGCCCCTTTGGACATCTCATTTCCTAGTTTTTCTTTTTAAGGCTTTTGTCAGACTCTTATTACCATGGAGAATTCTTGCCTTGGGTGGTTGTGATGTTAAACAATTGCCACAGATTGTGTTTGACAAGCACCCTGGGGGTGGAGCTGTTTGTGTAGACTCAGGAAGCTCTGAATCAGGTCAGACAAAGACCAGCTCCGAGAGTGGATCCTTCCCAGGGAGCTTCCGGATAGACTGAATGGCAACCGTTCTCTGGGGATGGCTTTTGGGGGAGCTTCAAACCCATTCTGCCCTCTCCTTTGCCTCCTAAATTGTCAGGTTTCACAGTTACCCTGGTTGCCCTTGGTTTTTCAAGGCTATGACAGAACTGAGGAGAAGGGGAAGCTAAAAGGCAAGTTAAAATGCTACAAAGCTCATAGTTCTTACTGTGATACAGACAATTTGCTTGAATAATGAAAAACGCAAGCCTTTGCTTAAATCCCCAAGTTTTGGAAGATTTGATTTTGATATTTTTTTTCCTGCTTTCATGGAAGAACAGAGTTTGGTGGATCTTACCCTCCAATATTTTGTATTTCCTCCAACACTGAGAATTGATATTTTTCTTTTTTTAATGCATAAATATTATTATATTACATATATAAATTTAAATGGCTTTTCCCCCTTTTTTGTGTAAATTGCTTTATTCCTTCTCCTTCCTTTTGCATCACATTACTCTATCCTTACCCACAGTCAACCCAATGTTAACAACCTAGTGTGTATGACTTTGTAGTTTCCTCTAAGCTCATACTATTATATATTACATATGAACATATATGCACATACATGCTTGCAAAATAACATACATGAACAGGTGCTTTTGTCATCGTTTTCAAAAAGTGGGATGACATTTATTACATATACTTTTCTATGTAATGTTTTTCTTGTTCAGGAATATTTTATGTAAGTACCTCTAAATCATTGTTACAATGACTGAAGAGTATTCCATGTTGTCATTATATAATAATTTATTTTAGTTATTCTCTCAACAATGGGTATTTACCTTGTATTTAATTATTAGTGTTTGGTTTTTTTCTCAGTGAACTACATAGTTTCTGTTCTGAAAGTAAAATGTCTTGGATCATGGTCATGAAGCTGTCTAAATAGTAGTGATTTATTAACACTGATCACTCTGTACCAAAATGCTCTAAACGCACACCCCAAACTTACTAAATGTAGAAAGCTTATGCACCAAGGATGGAGGGTGGGAGGTGGGGGTGGGTGGGGTGGGAGAAAGTGGTGGCAGGAAAGTGGAGACAACTGTACTTGAACAACAATGAAAAAATAAATAAAACCGTAAGGTTATTCTTTCTTCCTCATTTTCTGTTTTTAACCTGGCATTTCTGTGAGCTTGAAAGTGAGCTCTGCATGAATGTGAAGCTAAGAGGATCAGAGCAAGTATCAACTTGCCGGGGTTACTATTCTTCAGGCTACCCTCCAAGGCAGGTCTGGGGAGAGGCAGTGTAACTGGACATTTGACATCAGGGAAGTTTCCTCTCCTTTTTTCCTAATATTTCCTAATCCTGTTAAGAATGGAGCCCTAAATGATTTTATAATGTTTTCCCACAGCAGTTCTACTGCTCTCAGAGTCATGTAGAGTCTCTTCTGGAGATTATCGTGCGGTCTGGGGTGGAAGACTGCTGGTGTGTGTGAATGTGGGTGGGTGAGTGGCTTCAAGGCACTTTAGACTTACATCCTTATCATTCCTCTTTTATGTTGTTGGGCAGTGTTTCTCTGTCTGGGTCTGAGGGACCTCAGGAGTACTCTGAAGGATTCAGGACTTCTCTATAAGAATTTCTTAAATTTATGCTTATGTTTCCATGAAAATAAGAAGTAACGTAAACTTATTCTCAATCACCTGGATCGCCATCTTATAACAAGTACTATATGATTTTTGGGACCTGTATTTGAGTTTCTATTTATGATTACATTGCTTCTAAACTATACTGCTTAACTGTTAAAAAATGATTAAAGAGCGTAAGCCTGACTACTGAGATCTTTAATCATTTTTTAACAGCTAAGCAGTTTAGCTTAGCAACAATGAAACACCAATCCAAAAGAACCCATGCACCCCAGTGCTCATAGCAGCACAATTTACAATAGCCAAGTGCTGGAAGCAACCTAAGTGCCCATCAGTAAATGAATGGATCAAGAAACTGTGGTACATTTACACAATGGAATACTATGCAGCAGAGAGAAAGAAGGAGCTCCTACCCTTTGTAACAGCATGGATGGAACTGGAGAGCATTATGCTGAGTGAAATAAGCCAGGTGGTGAGGGACAAATACTATGTGCCCTCACCTTTAACTGGAACTTAGTCAACAAAAGAAAAAAGCAAGCAAAATATAACCAGAGACACTGAAATTAAGAACAATCTGACAGTAACCAGAGGGGAGGTGGGAAGGGATAATGGGGGGAAGGATTTTCAGGAACAACTATAAAGGACACAAGGACAAAACCAAGGGGGGTGGAATCAGGGGAGGAAGGTGGGTTTGTCTGGGGTCGGGGGGGCAATGGGGGTAAATGCAGACAACTGTAATTGAACAACAATAGAATAATTATTAAAAAATGATTAAAGACAATTTAGGTGATAAAAGCTTTATTTAACATTTCATGAAGTGGACAGTCTCCTTTAGGATTACAAGGTAGAGTAGAAGGCAGAAAGCTTTTATAAGATAAAGAATAAGGAAGAGAAAAACAGAAAATACCTGATGGGCTGGGGCCGTGTAGTCAACCTTTGTTGAGGTAAGAAGGGCAGGACATAAGTATGCGTGGTGTTTGGAGACTGGCTGACTGGAGAGGCTGCATTGCTGGCCGAGCAGAGCATTTACAGGGGCAGAAAAGCTACCTAAGTTTAGGTTTGCTGACCTGGCACCCTGGACAGGAGTAGCTCCATTTTGGGCCTACAGTTATTTCAGCAGACATTTGCCAGCCATCAAGATTCGCAGGTTCGATAAGTGGAACAATAAATCAATGTTTCTCTTCCTCTCTGTCTCTAAGATAAATAAATAACTTTTTTTAAAAGGAAGGAACAGAGACAGACTCAGCAGACACTCTTCTCAGTTACAGAACAAAGTACATGGTGGCATATACTTTGTAGCAGTTCAAATAGAGAAAAATGGCGACCAGCCCGCCCCCCTGGGGTATGCGGTAGTACGAGCTCCCCAGACACAGAACCTGTGGAGCCCGTGGGGGTCTCCTCAGAATGGTGTTTCCGTGCTTAAAACGAGTAACACACAATCACAAAGGAAGGCAATTTTATTACACGTTTGTTATGAAAATGTTAGAGATACAAATTAGGACAGCATAATACATGATCTAGAAATATATCTAATAGTCAGCTAAAAACTGCAGTTTTATAACAGCAATGAGCATAAAGAATATTTTGAAATGTTTGCAATAATTTCATGCTGCTATGAAAATATTCATGATTTCTAACTTGTTTTTCTATGTTTGTTGCCTACATTGATAATTTAAGTATGCTAAATTTCAGTTAGAGGTTAATGGAAATAAAGATGCTATTTATTTCTCATCCAGGGTTTTCATAGACAAAAATTCTATGTGTGGGCCTGTCGGGGGTCTTTGGATTATGATTAAGGACACATACTATAGAGGAAAAGAATACACATGTATACACAAACACATACACATGCATATAGGTACATTCTTTTATATATAAATATATCCTTATATATTAATATTCATAGGCCATATATTTATTATATTTATATTCATACATATACATATTTATTCTCTCTCTCTCTCTCTCTCTCTGTTTCTCTCTCTCTCTCTCTCTCTCTCTCTCTCTATATATATATATATATATATATATATATGTCCCTGGGGATGTCTGAGGCCAACCTAAGTTGTTTCATAAAGAGTTTGGTGCCCCAAAACTTAACTGCAGTGATGATCCTGGATGTATTCCTTATGCACTCTGTTGGACACCATGTTAGACCCCAATGGTCAAGTCCAGTTGGTTGCCCTCCCCTATACATTAAATCCTGTTCTTCAGATTTAGAGAACAGTTACGAGAGTTAGACATGGGCTTCTGGCTAACACCAACATCCAAGTAAGAAGAAGAGGAGCATTCAAACAACTGTTGCGTGTTTGTCTGGTTAGCATGGTGGCATTCTTGGGGGGGGAAGGAAATTTGAATGCAGGAATGGACTCTGCCTTGCCCTTTTTCCCCCCACTGTCCCGTCCTTCCTCCTTATTCCATCTTTAGATGCCTCTGTTCCTAGGATGTATTGGGTCTCTCCCAGAGTGAGCAGACTTAATCATAAATTAAATCTGAAGAGTATGATTTGCAGAGCGAGGCTTCTGAAAGGGTTAGTGGAACAGTGCCTGTCATTCTCCTTTGGCTACAATCCCATTCCTCCCTTCTCGAAGATTTCTGGGCAGGACTTCTTGACCCTCTTTCTGAAATGAATCTTGCAGTATTCCACTAGCAACAGACGCCCCTAAAGGTAAGGAGCTTATAACACATTAATACAGCAAATGAGAGTCAGAGTTAAACAGTTATGTCAAAAAAGGCTTGTGGCTCAAAATTTTTCTCTCCAGATTCATTATCACAGTTTCTTCTTCAAGAAGAACAGCCCAAATACTCTTGATCCACACAGAGAAAAACAGTAGCATGCTGATAACAGCATGGCCAAAACAGTCCCAATCAAATTCAAGAACAAAAACTATGTTTTAAAAGCAAAATTCTCAGATAAAAATTTTTTTTAAATCTGTAATTTACTCTCTGGTTCTGAAAGAAAATTGGCAGTGTTTACATTCTTTGCCTGCATCATTCGATTTGCTAACTGTTTCAGAGTTTTAGTATCTGTACAATTTTACATTGAGAGCAAAACACCTATCAGTGGGAATCTGTTTGCTGTTACTTGCGCCTTTGGAGAATATGCTTTTTGCTTTACTTGTAGTTGAAATGAGTATGGTAATTAGTTTTCCAAGCCAAATGCTTTGCATCAATTCACACTTGATGCAAACCATTCTGTGTCTTTTAGTGTTGATATATTTTATTCTTCTATTTTGCTGCTTTGCGTCAGTCTAATATTTGCATGTGGTGTTTGCTTTGATGAATTATAGTACTGGTTTATAATTATACTGATTGTTATAAACTAATTATGGTACTTATATACCCTTCAAAGCTTTATGAGACATCTTAATTTCTGAGAGCCTAGGGTAATATTCTGGGAAGCACCAGTCATTCTCCAGCAGCTATTTATCAGGTGCCAAGCTCTGGGGTTTCACTATGTAGACTGTAGAGATGGGTCAGATGGAAGTCCTGTCCCCAAGTAGCCACGTAACTACTTGGAGACATGGATGTATTATTTACAGCTGGAGAAATTCTGTAAGAGAGGTTCATGGATGAAAGAAAACATGATCCATTTCAATTCTTATTTTTTTTTCCAAAGACAAGGTGGCTAACTCATAACATTTTATGCTATAATAAATACTTCATTTTCCTAAACATCAAAAACATTTATTTATAACTATAAAAGTAAATTTTAATTTAAAAGGAGTCCTGGAATTTCCATTTTTAATAAGACTATGCTGTCTTATTCTTAGATTTAAAAACTTTCCTATAATGTAATTGTCTCAGATAATTATAGACTGTTTAGGTAAATTGAACAGAGATTTTAGTTTTCAATTTTATGGGAGGGCCAACCTGTCTTTTACAGGTAGTGATGAGAATGTGTCACCTCAGGAAGTGGGAAGATTCCCTCTTTGGAATTACTTGGCAATTTTTCCATTGTTCATTAGACAATCAAGCTAGGAGAGTTTGTTTCTGCTTGGGTTATATGTTTATAAATGTGCCCTGGGTAAAGGTCTTAGCATAGGAATTTCTGGAGACCAATTTATGATGACCTAATGGCTGTAAAGCCACAGTGACCGTGTTACCATATTATGTGTCCCTGAAAGTCAACAAACACTTTAAAAGTAAATCAATATGTCATGGGAAACGAAGACCTTAAATCAAAGCTCTTTGCGTGTTTGGGGATTGGCCAAGTGGCCGTGTTACAGCCAATCATGAGAGACAGTGAAGCAGACCCCGTGTGGGGACGCAGCAAGCACCATCAGTGGCCAAGTAGGGACACGCCAACCCTTCCTTCTTTCCTGTTTCTCCCTTTTGGAATGGGAATGTCTATTCTATGCCCGTCCCACCATTGCATTTTGGAATCACATAACTTGTCTAGTTTCACAGATTCACAGCTGGAGAGGAATTGTGCTTCTGGATGAATTGAACCTTGAGTCTCTTCCCTGTCTGAGTTACGCGGTATTTAGATGAGACTTCAGACTTCGGACTTTAGAGTAGATGTTGGAATGAGCATCTTTTGGAGCTGTTGCAATAGAAGGAATGGATTTTGCATGTGATAAGGACATGAGCTTGAGGGGCCAGGGTGGAATGTTATGGACTGAATGTTTTCAGTTCACTGCAGCATTTCTGGAATCTTGAGGTTTCCTTTTTTTATGGAAGGTTTAGCTGTTTATATAAAATAAGTCTTATTTTACAAAGTATTCCTAGATATTTATAATGAGTCAGCTTTCCTGTTATTTAGTCCATAATATTTCAGAATTTTTTCTTTAAGGAAAGTATTTCACATACTAAATTTTAATGACACATGAAAGTAGAGAGAATAGTACAATGGATGCCCACATGCCCTCTCTCATCCTCGTGATATTTTCTCAGAATCCTTTTTAGAGCATTTTTCCTCCTAGTGTTTCTTGTAGTGAAGTTTAAACTTGCTCTCATAATTGAAAGTTGGGCTACCCTCTGTACTGTTGACACAGGAATTTTATTGGCTAGCTTTTAATTAAAATACTGTACTTCATAGTTTTAAGAAATTGTCTGGTACAAACAAAAGATTTACAGAGGGATATGTTAAATCCTATATTAAATATTTACCATTAAAATGCATGTTCCAAAATTTTCCAATTAAGGAAAAGTTACAGTGCCATTGGAAACAAAACTGATTTGACGTCCCACTCTCGGGTTTTTGTGTCGACTATTCCATGCCTTCCGCCGTGCCCTCCGATCTTTCTCTCTCCAGCTTAGCGGTTTGTGTGCTCCACTTGAACATGGGGCAGTCTCACTGATTTTGACTTTGATTCTTTGCTATGCCAACTCAACAGAGTGGGGCAAAAGTAAGTTTAGAGTTGTTCATGTGGAGGATAGTATAATGAATAAATAATAATACAAGAATAAACCCTTTTTTGCATACTCACAACTATAAACCTACTCCCCCCATGCTATATATATTCATTTTCATGTTTAAACTTCCCATGTTTTTCTTTTTTTAGTTTTATTATCACAGAGCCCTCAATTCCAGTTATTCCCATTGCTGTCCAAACATGAAAATGGCATGAACAAGGAAGTTTCAGGATTGACATTATTCAAGGTCAAGTGTTATACAGTCCTATTTTTTGGTCATCGGACAAGTGAATTGATGTAATCTACTATAGTTGGTAACAAGTAGGAGAAAAATATTCTAAAATTTTCTGTTAGTATCTTCTTCATAAAGAAGAAATCCTTTCCTTAATGCCCAACAAATGTCTTCAGTTACAATTTGATCAAATTCCTCTAATCTATCCATAGTAGAGATAGAGTATAGCCATTAATATTGTCTTGAGAAACTCACTATGTGTTAAGGGCTCAAAATAACTGACTCATGATAGGTTGGCCTTACTAGGCACACTGTAATTTAGAAGCAGGTACTGCAGAAGGCAGCAAGAATTTTAGCCCAGTAGTTGGGGCACTGGCCTCCGACCATGCTTTTTCTCTTGGCTAAACTTGGGAGGGAAGCAGCTGCTTACAAGGGCAGGGCAGAGGCTCCTCCCCAGTTCCAAGTGTGGGCAGTCTCCCTGGAGAAGCATGTGACTCTCCAAGCTGGAGTTGAAATGCAGTGTGCACATACGTCTGGTTTCCCAGGGAGAAGCACTTCTTTTATGCAGTGTTCAAATGGGTGGCCAAAGCCAGGGGTGCTTTCGCGTTTGGTTATCATGGCTTCTGACATCCTAAAGTCATACATAAAGGCAGAAGTCCTCTGACTGTATTGGAGTCCCTAAGGGCTCTGAAACTGATCAGCTGTAGTTCTTACCGAATGTTAGAGAGAGACCCTGGGGCTGCTGCTTGAATACTCCTGTGGGGAGAGTCACAGAGGTCCCTGGAGGGAGGGCTCCTTCTCTAATCATTGGCCGGCTTCATAGGCATGCCAAGCTGTGTGGTGGCATGGGGCCCTGAGTGTGGAAGGACTCCCTGAGTGCCCCAAATTACGTAGCCCATTCTGCTCCTTGGTTTTACTGTGATAGGACCCCCTTCAGTAGAGAATCTGCCTTTGGCCTAAGCACAGTGCCAGGCAATGTCATGATCTGATTGCCATTGGCTAGACAGGCCCCATGCCTGGAGCTGGGGGTAAGGAAAGGCCTCCCAAATTTCAGGGCTGCCAGTCAGTTAGGGGTGGGGTCTGTGCATGATGAGGATGCAACTCACAGGCACTCTGCCACTACTCCCTCCCTTTTCTTGTTGAGTAGTTGCTCATGTTTTGCTTTTACTTTCTCATTTTATATTGCCTGTAATAAGATAATAAGTATATTAATTAAAATGAAGTAGGATGTCATATGCATTCCAAAAAATAATACCACAAATTTATTTTAAATCTCTCATCTTGAGCGTGGCGAACATATCTTCCCTTACAATTGTATGCCCTGCAAACGCTTCTTTGCAGGTTCAGAGAGTAAAAAGGTAAATATCAGCTCAGTGTGAGGCTGACTTGTTACCAACTTTAAGTTTAGAGAATTCTGAGTTGGAGAGGAATATCTGAATCAGCATTTTGCAAATACATTTAGGACCACAAGGGCTAGCTGGTATAATCCAACCTTAGCATACAGGTCTGCCCTGTCCTTCATTCCCTCAACATTTAAACCTTGACCTTCATGAAACCTAATGTGAGATTCCCACTAAGACTACATGGGGATGGAAAGCCCGCTGAAATCTCATTGCCTTTGTGGGCAGCAAAGCTTAAAACTAACCACAAATAAGGTAGTGATTTTACAATAAATGGTGCCCCTGGCGAACAGGATGCGCCATTAAGTCATTTCTTATATACTTATCAGTATAGAATTTATTTTTTTACCACAGCTGACACATAAAAATAATTTCCACATGTATGAAAGTACATTTTGACTAAATGATAAAATGTGGTCTAATTTCAAATTCTTATTTTTAAATTCCATTGCATCAAGCTCAGTTACTGAATAGACTGAATATTTTCTTAATAAATGACTAATGTTTTTAAACACTTAGTGAATGTTTTCCAAAAAATGTAACAGCCAACACTGCTTTATTTTTTAAGTAAGTAAAACTGATTAATGAAACTTTGAATGTTGATCCTCTTTGTATTATTAGTGAGTAATTATTCCCTCTACAAAAGAATTCTTCATGGGATTCAGCAGAAAGAGGCAGGATGAAGTCTTCGTATCTCTGCCTCAATTTTCCGGCCTCCACGACATGGATACAGATCTCTCCCATGTCTAGTTCACAGGGTCTGTGTGGGTCACAAATGAGGTAATGGCAGCCAAAACTTGTAAAATTTACCGTATGTGCTGATGATAGGCATTGTGTAAAAATCGTTTAATTCTCACAGTAACCCTGGAACACAGATATTATGATCTCCATTTTGCAGATAAGAGACTGATAAACAGAGACATTTGGTAACTTGTCAGAGGCTACATAAAGAAAGAGTGATAAAGGCAGGGTTTGAATCACACTGTGGCACCATCATAATACATATGGGAAAGATGTTTTCCAAACTTGAAAATGCCATACAAATTTGAGTTACTATTATTATTCAATCATTCATAATTCTAGGATAGATAATTATATGGGGGCCAGATGTATACTAATTCTTTTAAAATTAATAAAAAATGACTGATGGATAAAGATGTGTCATCTGACATGTTACATCTTATTTAGTTTTATGGAATGTAAATAATTATTTTATAATAAAATATTGGCCCCTCACTATGTTACAACATTGTCACACCAAGATTTGTTGAATGAATGGATTACATCAGGTTATGATGCTTTAGTTACCATTTATACATCTTAAAATCAAATGGTATGGATGTGTGTATATGAATGAAAGGGGAATGGCATGTACATATATATGTGCAGGATGTGAAAGCTTGAAGCTTGGCAAAAGGCTTTGCCAAGAGACTTGAGGTTGCATTAAAAATGCTAAGTGTGGAATATATATAATTATGCAGGAAATATCAACCCCAAATGTCATGCTTCTTCCAGCAGGAGTGGCTAGCTCTTAACTCTGGTCATTTGTACCACACTGCACTAGGTAGGTACTTATGTTTTTATTTTTTACTTTTTCACAAATTAGGAAGACATTGTTCTACCTGTGCGTTGTCTGTATAAAGACTTATTACAGACATCACAATTTACTCCTTAAGAAAATGTGTCTTACTTTTGTCTCCTTGATTTCTTGTATGAGAAATAAAATAATTACCACGTTTGGATTCGAATGTGTTTACAGTGTTGGGTAAGAAGCCAGAATGTTCACAGAGAGGCCTTGTCTGGAGTTCTCCGTTCCTTCTTATCTCTCTGTAACCCTCTTACAGATTGTTTTAGGAACACCATATCTTTTCAGATTGGTTTTTCCCAGAAGTCATTCTGGCAAATGTTACTTTTCATGTGAGTTATCTGGAATAAAGAATGAACTTCATTATTCCACTCTGCTGAGGCAGTTTTGACTGGGGCTGACTTCGGAGTGCAGCCAGGAATAGACGCTAAGCATTTCCAGTGCAAACTGTCTCTTGGTGAAGATCCGTAACTTATTTTCACAGCAGAGTCATTGTTTTCTTTGAGAAGGTTTAGAGGGTTTTTGAGATCTTGGAGAAGCAACTCCATTGCTGGAATCAAAAAAGGTTCATTAAAATATTTTATATTATAATGAATAAAGTCAAGTATAGTTTTTAAAATGGAATAGTCTCTTTGACAGAATGATACAGTGGAAAAAGTAAGCTACGGGGTCAGAAAGACCTGGTTTCAATTTCAGCTCGACAACTTAAAATGTGTGTTACCTTGAATGCTTCCTTACTCTCACTGACTCTGCCTCATCACCTGTAAAATGGGAACACAAACAGCTGTCCATAGGCTTGCAGGAGGGTTAAGTAAAGTGCTGTATATAAGGCACCTGTAGCAACACCCAGCTTCGAAGTCCCTCAAGGGTCTTTTATCTATTTCCTTATCATTATATTGGTTTATTTTACTATAAAATGCTAAGTGGAAAAGAAATTTAGAATAAATTTATATTAAGTAAGATACAACTTGAATAGATAATGATGGTTCATTTAGCCTTTTAAAGCACAGTAAATTTGGCTCATCCTATCTACTCTCTGAATTGCATATTTTTTCTTGTTGATATCAGTTCTGTTGAAACATCAGCCAAATATCAGCAGTATGAAAACATTGTCTTAAGTTCTTTACCGCCATTGACAAAGTGGATCTTCACAACCCTGTAATTGGCATGATTATTATTTCGACTTCACAGATTAGGAGGTTTGCAGGGCTGTCCAACCTGTGGGGCCCTGGCCACATGCAGCCCAGCATGGTTGTGAATGAGGCCCAACACAAAATTGTAAATTTACTTAAAACCTTTTTTTTTTGCGTATCAGTTTTTGTTAGTATTTGTGTATTTAATGTGTAGCCGAAGACAACTCTTCTTCTTCCAGTGTGGCCCAGAAATGTCAAAAGGTTGGACACCCCTGTAAGCGTTAAGCGATGTCCCCAAGGTCGCACACAGCCTTGTGGGGGCCAGAGTTTGGAGCGGGCAGCTTTCACTTTGTTAACGTGTTCGCTCCTACTCTTGTCAGCTGCAGTCATCATCGCCACCCCTGCTCTGCTCAGAGCTCAACGGCATTCTAGTGTAGGGGGCTTTCTACTCAACTTTCTCAAGACTTCATACTTTGTAGCATATTCCCCTTTTTTCTTGCTTATCAGTGAGTTCTCATGCTAACAGCAATTGAGGGTGCCAGGATGACAGAATGTATATTTTTTGAATTATTTTTTACTTTTATTTTTTATTTGAAACACATGAAAGTTACCTACCAAAATATTAGGTGAGTAGCTCAAATCTCAAGTAGTTAGTTATACTGTATTAAAATTATTTACCTTTTAGAGGCTGTTATAAAAATTACCTGAATACCTTTCTTGCCTTCTTTTACATAATACAAAGCACTCCCCGATATTTTCGGTATCTTGGTGAAAATGGTGAAGGGATTGAGAAGCACAGACTGGTAGTTACAGAATGGTCATGGGAGGTCATGTGCAGCACAGGGCACACAGTCAGTATGTCACAGAAAGACAGGGCAGCGTCCCCTGTTGTCTTTAGACTGCTGCTCTGCAGTCCAGGGATGAGTGGGAAGGAGGGGGTTGCTTCCCTTTGAGATTTTTATTTGATGGCTGTGGAGGAATCCTCAGAAAACAGGCCATGATGACAACTTAAACACTATAATAGGAACAATGAAGACAGGATGCAACAAGATGAATGCTTGAGCATGAATATGAATTATTAAAAACTCAAAAGAGTAGGTTGAATTTCTTCATAGCATCTGAATTTTATCATATTCCCCCCTCTTAAATATTTAGCTTTCATCTGTTTCTTAGAGGAGAAATTCACCTTCACAATAGCCCTCCATAGGTCCTACCAATAGATTTATGGTCATGTTAGTCTTTGCTTATGGAGGCATTGTTTTTTGGTTCTTGCTGAGATTAGGACTGTGACTATGTATAACAACGCCAGACATTATTTTTGTTTGTTTCTTTGTTTATTTTCTGGCCCCCTCCAATCGGACTGGACTGTCAACTCCACAGGGGCAGGGACTTTGTTGAGCATGATGTCGCTTGCTCTGCACCTACAGCAGTGCTTGGAGTGCGATAAACATTTGTTGCATGAGCAGTGAGGAAGGCCCCCCTCGCTACTGCGGAACTCATGGTGCCCCACCCTCAGCGGAATAAACCCAGTGAGAAGATACCATCAACTATAACATTTGGATCACGGGGCAGCTTTGGGAGGAAAGAGACTTGGATTTTGGAGGGGATGACTGTAGTTGAATTCCAATTTTTGCATTTAGTAACTGCATGAATCCTGAAGAAAATTACTCAACCTTGTTTCTGCAGCTGTAAAACAGGGTTAGTAACTTGCAGGGTGGGGCAATGAGCTAATGTGAAAGGGCCAAGTACAATGCCGGGGGTGTTATAGTCCTTCGGTAAATATTAAGGACAAAAATATGCAGATAAAAGTGGTGAATGCGAGAAGACCCTAAATGGTTTATACAACCAGAAAAGAGCTAGAATTTAAACTAAAGAGGAGGGAATGAAAGATATCATCAGAGAAACAGCAACAATATTGATGACAAACCGGATGAGAGGACTGAAAAAGGGAAGCCAGTGAAGAAAGCCAACTCTGCCATGAGTTTCTTCCCAAACCATTGGAAAGGTTTACAGAGTGTACAGAGATCTGGCCTTTACCACTCCATCAATTTCTCAGGATCTAGAAGAAAAACAAATGTAGACGCATTCACAAGGGAGACCTGTGAGGCAATTTAGTTAAATGAGCCAATTTAGGCAAATTAGGACAAATCATCCATGCTCTGATAAAATACCGCACCCTGACGCGATGTAATTCTTACTAGTAGCCCTCCAATTAAATGTGCAATCGTCCCTACGAACTCAGCAAGGTTACCAAGGTTCTGGTTAGGTGATTAGAAAAAATACAGCGAAGTACTTTAGAAAGTTGGTATTTTATTATTTTTAATTGGATGGAGGACCTGTGTATCAGCCCACTTCTGTTACTGTGTCCTACTGCAAATCACTTTCTGTCTGCATACCTATCTTTCTATCCATCATCTTCCTACCTACCTATCTGTGAGAGACTTAGTTTCTTAATTTATAACCAGAGTACACATTGTATTAGTAAGATTATATTTTATAATGTGATAGTACTTTGGAAAACTTTAGAAAACCATCATACAGATAGGAAACAATATATTTATGTCTATACCAATTACTTTGAAACTTATTCTTAAGGTCCACACTATTATTTTACAATTTCCTGAGTACAGGTTCTTTTTTTCCTAAGGGAATTTGCTATTAGAGAGGGAAATATCTTTTTTAAAAAATAATTTAAAAATTTTTTCAATTATAGTTGACATACTTTTTTCTTTTGTGAAACTCACACTGTCTTGAACATAGTACAAGCCATCAAAAGCAATTTTCCTATCTTGATTTTTTAAATGATTTCTCAATATTCAGTGTTTTCTTTGGCTAGGTGGGGTGACTGAGACTTTTGGTCATCTAATTGCTTCAAATATGGCTCATCATC
Source organism: Carollia perspicillata (assembly GCA_004027735.1). NCBI lineage: Eukaryota > Metazoa > Chordata > Mammalia > Chiroptera > Phyllostomidae > Carollia > Carollia perspicillata. Next base: position 18,602 of record PVKM010009068.1, on the reverse strand, counting down.
AAGTTTATAAACCCCACAGCTGATGACCCCTAAAGAAAATAATGTGATATAAAACAAATGATAGCATGTGGTCAGTATACATGGGTATATTATCTGCGAATATAAATACAGACCTTGTGATATATCATTATATGCTTTTTAGCCTTCTCCTTTCATGGGCCGTTAGGAATCACCCTCTTTAATAACTTTTTAACATAATAACCCCTTTTCATTAGCCTGAGGCCACTCCAGACAGAAGTTACTCAGAAACACACAGGCTTGAAGATCTGGAATTTCCACATAATATCTGTGCACTATTGGGCAGATAGCTTAGCCTTCCTGAAATTATTTCTTCATGGATGGTATAGATGTATTATCCCTTAACTGGGTTGTGAAAGTGAGATAATTATGAACGAGGGAATCTGAGTCCCTGTTTTGATGCCTGGCACAAGGTTTATTTTCAACAGATGTTTTCCTAAGACTGAAATTTCCACAAATGATTTCATGTTTTTGATGGAGAAAAATTTGCTCTCAGCTCTTGTAAGCAAGCATCTCTGGTTGTAGTACTATATGCTCAACGAACTGTCTTTTTGAAGTCTCCTGTCTGTATGTCCTCCCCACCCCACAACCCCCGCACCCTGCACAGTGCTCTCCCACACTGAAATGTGTTGTAACTCCCCTACTGAGTGACTTGAAGGCCATATTCATGAACCTTGCCCAGAACTCTCTCTCTCAGCACTCATGCAAAGCTGAACTCATGTATGTATGTATGTGTCTATTTGAGTCCTGTGTGCATAATTGGATTTTTCTTCATCTCTTTCCTTTTTTACCATTTTGTATTTTGAGTTTGATGCGGTCCAAAAAAGTGTTGTGCCTTTATTTATTTATTTATTTATTTATTTAGCCATTTCTATGCTAGTATCTAGCGTACAGAGAAGTTCTGCACATCACTGGTTGCCATTCAAAGTGGAAATCATGTTTTGATCTTGTCCACTGAGCTTAGTGGATTTTGGGTGATCAGTAAATATTATATAACAACGAGGAACTGTGTCTTTTTGTGAAGTGTAAGACTCTTGTAGCTAATGGCTACAATCTGATCATTTGAAGGAATGACTTCCTGTTTGGCTGGGTGGTTTTCAGAGAGGCTTGTAAGAAACCTGAGACTAGGCGGGGCACTTAGAAGTGGGTCAGAGAAGACAATCAATGAAAGGATCTTCGAGGTGATCTGTGTGAATGAATGAAGCAGAAAAGGGGTTTGGGAATCCAGTGAGAGGTTATACTTTCTGTATTACAGGTCAAAGGGTTAGTCTGGCCATTGCGTCAGAGATGCAGCCTTATTTTTTCCAACATTATCTTTATTAAAATAAAGTTAGCCTTGGGCTTAGAAAGCTTTTTCTCTTCATTTCTTTGACTAGGAGTTATACAGTGATCAGAACAGATGTTCCCTCTCTTGTTGAACTTTCTTTCCTTGTTTCCCTTCTCCCCAACATAACTAAAATCAATATTTTCACTGCATTGCCAAAACCTGAAGGTTCCGCTTTTGAATAGTAGTCTGCTTAAAAAATACCCAAAACTTCAATTTTTTAATAAACCTAATAAATCTTTATATAAATCAATAAGAGAATACAGAATTGACTAAAGAAAAATATCGGGTTGGACAAAAGTTCATTTCATTTTTCCCATGTGATGAATCTAGATGTGCTTAGTTGTCTTTAATTTAATTTGCAATAATTTGTTATATTATATTGTGACAACCGTTATATCAGCGTGCATTTTTTAAAAACGTTATCAAAACTGGTGAATTTTTGTGTAGCCATGTTAATATTGAAGATGGAAGAAAATATGTACCATTTACAGCATATTATGCTTTATTATTTCAAGAAAAGTAAAAATGCAACTCAAACACAAAAAAGATTTGTGCAGTATATGGAGAAGGTGCTGTGACTGATTGAATGTGTCAAGAGTAGTTTGAGAAGTTTCTTGGTACTGTGGACATTTTGGCCAAATAATTCTTTGTTGTGAGGTTGTCTTATGCATTGGAAGATATTTAGCAGAAACCTGGCCTTTACCCACTAGAAACCGACATGCTCAAAATATCCCAATCAATAAAGTTATTGGTGAAAGTGAAAAATATGTCTTTCATTTTACGGAAAAAACTAAATGGACTTTTTGGCCAACCCAATGTACCCCTCTCCTAGAATGCCATCATTTGGACCCATATGAATATTTTAGTTTATATCAGGCCAATCATGCAAATGTATGGAATGAAGAAGAAGGAAAGGATGTAGAGGTGGCAGTGCCCAGAGAGGAGCCAGCTGTGGGAAATGAAACCAGGGCCTTGAGGCTGACTCTGAACTGTTGATATAGTCAGAATTGGAAATCCTTGTATAGTCATGTATTTTTAAAAACAGGATTATGATATACAAATTGTTTTGTGACCTGCTATTTTTATTATAATAAATAAAATTATAAGCATCATTCTGTATGATTAAATCTTTTAAAGCATCTTTCATATATCTAAGTTAAGTATTCTGTTATTTATTCAATAACATTTTAATCCAGTCTTCTTTGTTGACTGCCTAAGTGGTTTTATTGTTTAAAAATCTGAAACTGCCCTGGCCAGGTAGCTCAATTGCTTGGAGCATCGTGCCGATGCACTAAGGTTGAGGGTTTGATCCCCTTTGTGGTCATAAAGAAGAATCAACCAATGAATGCATACATAAGTGAGGCAACAAATTGATGCTTCTCTGTCTGTCTCTCCTTCTCCCTCCTCTCTCTCCAAAATCGATAATTAAAAGCACTAAAAAAATTAGAAACTATATAATAATGAAGATTCCTGTAGATAAATCCATGTTCACAATCATAATTTTTTCCTTAAGATAAATTTTTTAGAAAAGATATTACAGTGTCAAATGGTATGCATGTTCAAAAGATTTTTTTGATGCATATTGCCCTGCTCAGCTGTGATCCAGAATAGTGACTGCCAATTTGTATGCCCACCAGCTAGGTGTATTTTCTCTACACATTTGCTCAGGACACAGTGTTCTTCTTCTGTGAATATAAGTACCTTGATTTCATTATCACACATGTGTATATGTGTGCCCTTCACATATAATCCTGTGTGTATATGTCTGATTGCATATCTGTTATCATTCTTACAAAATATGTTTTATCTTATGAACACATTAACCTCTCATGTCAGCTGTTTGTGAATAGGTCATTCAGATGTATCCACTCCTAACTGCAATTGTCTGGCCTTCCCAGGTGCCTGCACGAACATCACCCACAGCCAGTGTCAGATGCTGCCCTACCACGCCACGCCCACAACTCCCCTCTCGATCGTCAAAAACATGGAAATGGAGACGTTCCTCAAATTCTTCACGTACCTGCACCGCCTCAGTTGCTATCAACATATCATGCTTTTTGGCTGTAGCCTTGCCTTTCCCGAGTGCATTGGCGATGGTGATGACAGGTATTTTGGAACCAAAGTCATTTGGTGATAAGAGTCAGTTGTGGCAGAAGTGTCTGACAGGAACAAAATCATCCCAGGCTACCACATTTTGGTGGTGGTGTTGTTAAAGGAGGAAAAGAAAAACCCATACAACAGTCATCGCCATTTGTAATTCTTTTAAACTAGAAATGTTTTGAAGCCCTGGAATAATTTTATGTATGGGAAGAAACTATTCAGTGTGTGGTATTGATGCTGTCAGCCATGGTACTCAGTAGCTACCTCAGTGAGGGTCTGGTAGATGACAGAGAGCATACTGAAAGGGGTGATGGAAAGTGTTTAATGGACAGGCTGTTCATGGAGGTGTAGTTAGGCTTAAGAGAACAAATAAGTGATGGGAGACATCAGGGTCCCACAATAGGGAGATGCAGTTCCACCACCCAAGACTAAAGGGGGAAGAGGGTGGGCAGCCCCTGGAGAGAGTTATAGGTAGGAGTCAGGGGCCTCCCAACAGTCCAAGTGCTATGACCCCAGGCAGAGTACCATGGCAGTTCTGCAGGGATAGAGAAGAAACAAATACCCTGACTTCACTCTGCTGCCCGTCCATCCACCAGGGCCTCCCGCTGAACTCACCAATCACTGGGCAAGGACTTGCAGTTAATGGGAGCTCAGTAGATAAGATCCAAAATCTCATCTAAATATCTTCAGCTCAAAAGTCCTGTATCTCATCATCTACATCAGGTGTGGGTGAGATGCTGGGTGACTTTTGTGGTCTGGCACTCAGAGCAGGGCAAGGGGGGTGAAGGGTAGATTCAGAGGGACCGAGACCACCCAGTCCAGTATCCAATAGCATTAGAGATAATTTTTTTTTTCTTTTTACCCCCCCCCCCCCCCCGCCCACCCCGGATTAGAGATAATTTTCAATAAGTATGAATCAATGAAGAGAATGTCAGGGAATATTTGAAATACTAAGCATACACTTTAAAAGCACATGTTAAAATAATGACAGTTACTTTCTGAATTGAAATGTTAGGAAGTTTTCAGAATAGAGATGTTAGATTGAAATGCATTTTCAAGTGCAAATAGATTGCATGCTATTTGTACTGATTTAATTAGTGTATAAAATAAGCTTTTAACAGGAAAAGCAATCTATTATTTGAATTGTAAAAAGCCTGCATTGCCATAGAATAAAAACTAGGTAGACGAGAAACAGTAGATCCTGAGCTTTTGAAGTAAGAAAAGAACTATCCGCGGGTACAGCCTTCAGGAGAGCTTTGCTGGAAAGAACTGTCTGCAGAGGCTGCCTTTGTGGTCAAAAGGGGGAGAAGCTCTGTTGGGCCTTTCCCAGGAGTGAAACCGCGTGGCAGTGAAGAGTCCCTGTATGATTGCTAGAACAGTGGCAGTATGACAGGGAGATTGTATTAGTTTCCTAGGGCTACTGTCACAAATTACTGTGAGCTGGGTGGCTTCAACAAAGGAAAGTTATCCTCACACATTTCTAGAAGCCAGAAAGCCAAAATCTGGGGATTCTGGGGGAGTTATTTCCCTCTGCTGACTTCTGGTGGTTTCAAATGTTCCTTGACTTGTGGCCACATCACTGCAGTCTCTGCTCCTTCTTCACATGCCCTTCTCTTCTGTGCGCTTGTGCCTTCTCTTCTGTCTCTTATGAAGACACTTGTCGTTGTATGTGAGACCCATCCTGACAACCTAAGATGATCTCATCCTCTCAATGCCCTTAACTTAATGACATCTGCAGTGACCTTTTTTCAAATAAGGTTACAGTCAAGGTTCCAGAGGTTAGGACATGGACATGTCTTTTGGGGCCACCATTGAGTGTCCGGCAGTGGCTGAGAAAGCAGGATACACAGCCATATGCCTCAGCTTTTTCATCTGTAAAATGGACGTAATATTTGTATTTACTTTATAAAATTCATGTGAGATTTAAATGACAGAAAGTTTGGAATAGTGCCTGGCTTTTAGAGACAGCTCAATAAATAAATGTCAGCAATAGTTATCAAATAGTGGATTGAAAAGAAGAAGTGCTAATAAAATTGAGAGCACAAAAACTGTTTATAACATATGCTAAGTGCTAAAGGATTGGAAAAAATGTGAAATACTATATGGTTAAAGAAAAGTAGGTATCCCTAACTAGTGTGGTTCAGTTGGTTGCATGTCAGTCATCCCACAAAGCAAAAGATCATGAGTTTGACTCCTGGGTTGCAGGTTCAGTCACCAGTTGGAGCACACACATCGCCACTGATCGCAGTTTCTCTTGCATCAGTGTTTTGCTCCCTCTGTTTCTCCCTCCCTTTCCTTCTCTCTAAAATAAATAAATAAATTAATTAATTAATTAAAAAATAAGAAAATTAAGTAGAATACTGAAGGCTGCTGCTGGATTCTAGTTCCATTTCTCCTTAATTTCAGATGATTTCACTGACATCTCTTTGCTCTAGTTTTTCTATGGATTCATGTATGTGCATAAATAAGACAAAGGGAGAGAGTACATTCAGCTTCTAGAAAACTCCTATTTCATTTTGATCATCCTTATTATAATTCAATCGCTGCTCTCAAGTTAAATTAGTTGCGAAGTTCTAGTTGAGGTGCTCGCAGTCTTCAGGGCACTTTTTAGGTAAAATTTGTTTTTCTCCTGACCTGGTTCATCCCGAGAAATGTTCTCATGGGAGAGTTTTCCATTTTCTGTTAAAATGGCTGATAATTTACAGACAGTTTTCAGGTGTCCTTTGGGGAATTAGGCTATTTTTTTTTGTTACTACACTTATCATCATATTTAATTTTATAATTATACTTTCAGGCCATTGCTTTCTACTATCACTTATGATGAGTATGGGACCTGCAAGCTAAATTTAATAAGCAAAATAAATTTGTTGAAAGTAAAAGGTATTATAGAAAATAATTCTAAGTTGGATCCATTGATCTTCTATATTGTTTTTTAGACTCTATATCATTTATTTCTGCTCTGATTTTTGTTATTTCCTTCCTTAACTCACTTTGGGCTTTGTTCTTCTTCAAGTTCCTTTAGGTATACAGTTAGAATGTTTATTTGGGCTTTTTCTTGCTTTTTGAGATAGGCCTGTATTGCTACAAATTTTCCTTTTAGAATTGCTTTCCCAGTGTCCCACAGATTTTGGATTGCTGTGTCCTCATTTTCATTTGTTTCAAGGGATCTTTTGATTTCTTCATTGATCTTATTGATTTCTTCATTGATCTAAGTTCTTCATTGTTTAATAACATTGTTATTTAGCTTCCATGTCTTTGCATGTTTTTCAATGTTCTTGTGATTGATTTCTAGTTTTATATCATTGTGGTCAGAGAAGATACTTGATATGATTTCAGTCTTCTTAAATTTATTGAGATTTGTTTTATGACCTCACATGTGGTCTATCCTAGAAAACATTCCATGTGCACTTGAAAAGTATGTATATTCTGCTGCTTTGGGATGAAATTCTCTGAAAATATCGATTAAATTCATTTGATCTAATGTGTCACTTAAGGCTGCTGTCTCCTTGTTGGTTTTCTGTCTGGAAGATCTATCCACTGAAGTCAAAGGGGTGTTAAAATCCCTGACTGTGACTGTATTTCTGTCGATCTTCCCCTTTATGTCCATCAAGATGTGTTTCACATATTTAGGTGCTCCTGTAATGGGTGCATGAATGTTTAGTAGGGTTGTATCCTCTTTTTGGCTTGTTCCCTGTATTGTTAGGTAGTGTCCTTCTTTGTCTCTTCCTGTAGCATTGGTTTTAGAGTCTGTTTTGTTGGATATAAGCACTGCTGCCCCAGCTTTTTATTTCTTTTCCATTTGCATGAAATAGCTTTTCCCACCTGTTGACTTTAGTCTGTGTGTATCTTTTGATCAGAGATGGGTCTCTTAGAGGCAGCATACATATTGGTCTTATTTTCTAACCATTCAGCTACCCTATATCTTTTTGTTTTTGAGCATTTAAGCCATTTACACTTAAGGTGGTTATTGATAGATATGTATGTAGTGCCATTTTATTGTTAGACTGTTTTCCTTTATTTTATTTTCTCTCTCTCTTTTTCTTCTTCTTAAAGCAAGCCCTTTAACATTTGTTGCTGTACTGGTTTGGTGTTAACAAACTCCTTTAACTTTTTCTTGTCTGGGAAGCTCCTTATTTCTCTTTCCATTTAAAAGGATAGCCTTGCTGTGTAAAGTAGCCTTGGTTGTAGGTCCTTGCTTTTCACCACCTTGAATATTTTACGCCACTCCATTCTGGCCTGAAATGTTTTTCATGAGTAATCAAATCAGTCTAATTGGTGCTCCCTTGTAGGTAACTACCTGCTTTTCTCTTGCAGCTTTTAGGATTCTCTCCTTGTCTTCAAGCCTTGTCATTTTAATTATGATGTGTCTTGGGGTAGGCCTCTTTGGGTCCAACTTGTTTGGGATTCTCTGAGCTTCCTGGACTTGTGTGTCTTTTTCCTTCATCAGAGTAGGGAAGTGTTTGGTCATTATTTCTTCAAATGGGTTCTTGATCCCTTGCTCACTCTCTTCTTCTGGTATTCCCATGATGCAGGTATTGTTCTGCTTCACGTTGTCCAAAATATTTCTTAGGCTCTCCTCATTTTTTTAAATTCTTTTTTTTTTTCCTGCTATACCTGGGTGTTTTTTTCTACCTTGTCTTCCAAATCACTGATTTGATCCTCTGCTTCATCCAACCTACTGTTTATTCCTTCTAATGTATTATTTATTTCAGATATTGCATTCTTTGTTTCTGACTGGTCCTTTTTTTATGGTTTCTATGTCCTTTTTCATGCTGTTGAGTATCCTATAATCATCACTCTAAACTCTATCTGATAAATCGCTTGCCTCCATTTCATCTAGTTCTTCCGGAGAATTCTCTTGCTCTTTCATTTGGGGTCTGTTTCTTTGACTTCCCATTTTAGCTGTTTGCTTGTATTTTTCATCTAAGGTGTTGAATTAATCATCTGTTAAACCGATCAGCCGCTAAACTAATCAAGTTGTGATCAGTGGTCAGGTTTAAACACCACAAGGTGGAGCAGAGTAATTCCTGGGGGTGGGCCCTTGCTTCCCCTCAGGCTGATGCCACTCAGGGGGGAGTGCTGTGCTGGAGAAAGGAGCCATCTTTCTCCAGCAGAAAGGGAGCCAAAGATGGCTCCTTTCTCCAGCAGAAAGGGGAATGACTCCTTTCTCCAGTATGGGGAATGACTCAGCACAGGCATCCTGGTGGCTCTTCCTTCAGTTCTCTCCCCAGACCCACCAACCCCGGACTCTCCTCAAGCATCTCTAGTCCACTCTGTCCTCCCTCTGTCAGAGTCTAGGGTAAAAGGCTGCAAACAAAATTTTGTGCATTGGACCTTTAAGAGGCTCTCTGTGTCTCTAGCTGTTGCTCCCTGGCAGACAGAAACCCTGTTGTTTTTCACAGCTGGATGTTATCTGAGTTCCTTTATGGCTCTGGAGCTGTAGGCTATGGTTTAGACCCCACACTGCTCAGGGGGAACCTCCCAGCTGCTGAAATATCCCTCTGGAACCTCAGCTGCCACCTATAGGAGCCCAGCCAGCCCTCTCACATCTCTTCTGCAGTCCCTACCACTCTTGTTATGATGAAGTGGTTTCTTCTGTCTGTCCTTGGTTATAAGGCTTCTCTCCAGGTAGTGTTCAGTTGGTTACTCAGGATGATTTCCCTACAATTTAGTTGTAATTCCATATCAGTCCTGGCAGGAGGTTAGTGTAGCTTCCACTTACTCCTCTGCCATCTTGGATCCAGAAAATAATTCTAAAGTAAAATATGTTTCTCTTATATTACACTATTATGTATACTCTTATTTTTCTCTGCTAGTCACATAACCGAGAACTGCCTATAGTTCATCACAGAGAAAATAGTTATTTAATAACATTTAAAATTTAACTTAAAAAACATATAGTGAGATGTATAAATGCTATCGTTTTTAACTGGAGTCCTTTGAGACCTCAGATACTCATTAAAATTACACTATATATAACAATGGACTTTAACAGTGTACTTTAGACTAGGTTGCATTTAATAAATGTGTGCATCACGTAGTATAATGTAGAGTACAGTTTATATAGAATCAGTGAAATGTACCTCAAGATATAGAGATTTAGCTGATAAACCATTTGGGTAACCTTAAAAATACATGGGTTAGAAGCAATAGCTTAGAAATATCAGCAAGCAGCTAGGGAGAAATTTATAACTTCTAGGCCAAGAGGATAACAAAAATTTCTAGGTGACTTAATAGGCATGGTACAGTGAAGGCCCCTGCATTTGAGAGAGGAAGCAGGTATTGCACCCCCATGCTTCTGATGTCTAACTATCACCCTTTCTCGCCTTGTTGAATAACAGGCCTATAACTGTATCAAAGCTTCGGAGGGGGTTACTTTGGCCTGGAAGGTCCAGCCTTGGCCCTGCTTCTAGAAGACATCCAGGAGACCATGCTGATTGTCATCACTCTACTTACATCTCATACTTTTCAGAGAAATTCTGCTCATGAAATGAGGCCTTAACATTAAACACTTGACATGTTTTGCTATTGATTTTTTCCCTTTGGAGTGTTGCTTTGCCACAGGCTCCTTAACAGAAATTCTTAATACCTGTGGAAATAAATAAAGAAGTATATGTAGCTAGAGGACTAGAGATTAGAGACTATATCTCTGTACTGTACTCACTTCATGTGGAATTGTTAGGAGGATCAAATGCATTTGTTCAAATGATCCTTTTCAAAAGCACTGTACTTTTATCCCAATAAGTATGTTCACTGGAGATTAGAAATTTACCTAGCAACTGCAGAGAATATACTTGAAAAATTGGGGCAGATGAAACCTGATTCAAACTACAGCTCTGCCAGTTGTCAGTTTTAAGACCTCAGGAACTTACTTAGCAGTGCTGACCCTCAGTGTCCTTATTTTGATAATGATACTGATAATATCCACTTCATAAAGTTTGTTTGTGTGTATTAAACAATGATTCACATAAAGTGCTCACACACAGTCTACACTATCTGGCACATAGTAACCTCCCCATGAATCGTAAGTACTGTTGTTGATATAGTACTCAAAGAAGGTACATGAGTTTCTGGGACGGTATAAACTTCATCACCTCTTTCAAACATGCAAGATTTACATATTCTTCTCACTCTCCCTACCTTCTAATTAATTTTCTACTTAGCTCTCAAAGTGATAATTTAAAAACACAAATTAGATGATGTCATTCCCCTGCTTCTCCTCTTTCTGGGGCTTTCCGTTAGACTTAGATTATAAGATAGACTCCTGGCCATGGTTTAGAAGCCTTCCCAGTTCCTATAGCATCATCAACCCTGACCTAGCTGCACTGATCTTTCTAAATATTTCTCAAAAATGTCAACTTCTTTCTCATTTCAATTGCTATGTTGTTCCCTTCCCCTTTAAGGATCTATCCTCTCACTTTAAGGCCCTGCTCAAAAGACATCTCTGCAGAGAAACCTGCTCTGACCACCTTCCATCGTTCTCTGGTTATCTTTCATTGCAGTCTGGCTGTATCTCTTTTTGCTTGTCTGTAGGTCATCTGTCTTGTTTTATAAAGTCCACATGGCAGGAAACTTGACTTTGTACATCACTGTATACCCAGTGTTTGGAACAGTGTCCACCACATAGTAGGTGCTTAATAAGTATTTTTAGGAATGGAAGAATAAATGAATAAACTTCATTTAAGGAGCCCTTCTAAATTTTTAGGTAAATGGGAGTTTAAAATATATTGACTACAGTTGTACATTGTTTAATATAATTGATATGTTCCTGAAACTTCATGTATAAATCAAATTTTATACATATAAAACAAATTACAATTTTAAAGTGAGTTGGATGATATTCCCAGAAATAATTTGGCTTCTTTCTGAATGAGCTTCAGTTGGCAGCACAACCAGCTGAAATATAGTAACTCGATCTTCTCAAGCTGTCAACATCCTGGACCTAATAGATAAGGAAGCACTGAGAGGTTCCTGAGGACTGGCCTGGGGGCTCAGCGCTTTCTTTTTAACGTTGACTACTACACACTCAGTTAAGAACACTTTAGGTCAATGATAGTTAGAAACCTTAGATGTAAGGCTTAGATGAGGAGCAGACACAAACATGTATTAAATGTCAAGGTAATAACAACCAAGATCGTGTTTGAAATCTCTTCATGTGAAGAACAGTTGAGGACCGGGAGAAGTAAAGCCCGGTAGGCTATATGGTCATCTTCAGGTATTTCTGGGCATGGCCTGGAAGAGGGGGCCATATACTTTTTCTATATGCTTCCACAGGGCAAAGATAGAACCATTGATTGGAAGCCACAGAGGAAAAAATTCTGACTTAACTAAAGTAAGAATTTTATGGATAATAAATTTGCCTACATACAGAATTGTCTCCAGAAAGGATGAGTTGTCATCACCACAGTAAGTTCTCATCAGTTGGTATTTAAACCGACTTACTAGAGACATTTCAGCAAGGAATCCAGCATCTTTTGGTAAATTAGTTTTCTGTTGAATTGGGGGCAGGTTCACACATAGTGGCCCATGACACTTGATTGAGGGAGTTCTAAAAACTTATGAAAAAAATTAAATTTTCCATAACTTTTCTCAAGGATATTTATATTTGCATTGGAAATAATAATGAGAGAATCTAGTGGGAACTTTGTGCTGGGTTGTGCTGATACCCCATGGAGAGTATCTAGTAACAACAGAGGGTCGGTCACCTAGCTGCCTTCCGAAAGGACGGGCTGAAGAAACGGTAGGACTTCTGTCGTGCCATGTGGGGTGTGCAAATTGGGACGCTGCCACCCAAAGCCCTCTTTCTCTCCATTTGACTCTCAAGCTTTCTCCTAATAAATGTTAAGCAAATATTTAGTGTATCACCTTGGAAAGGAGCTAAATTATCTGCTTTGGACACTTGTGTATCTTGGGTGCCTTGGCTTGTGCTCAGAGTTAAACAGTTTGTGGTGGTAAACAGAACTTCTAATGTGTCCACACCTGTCCTCTGTTACCCTGCTTCTAATGTTTAGTTCAATAAGATTTGATTCTAAAATTGTGATAATAAATCAGGATTGGAACTCTGCTAGGTTGCTATCTTCCATTTACCTTAGGTTTATCTTTGAAGCTTTTGCTAAAATCTTGATAGGTAAATAAAAGTTCTAGGCATATTTTTTGTTTCATCCACTAAGGGAGAAGAAAAAAAATGTTAAAAGAAACAAGAGATAGTTAAAATCTTCTTTCTGGAAGGCACCATTTTTCCATTTCTTATACATGCCCTAGACGTCCTTCAGAAGCAGCAGAGTTTCCTGGAAAAATAAATGACCCTGCACTCCAGGTCTCATTATTCAGAGTTACCATGAAAGTTTCCTGCCTTTTCAAATGCACAGTTGCTATGGCTTTCCTGTTCCGACTCCATCGTGTTACTAAGAGGGCCATAATACTGAGATGGCCTCTAGCGGAATAATCAAGATGAGCTCCAAAGTGGTTGTTGGAATGACATTTTTAAAAAGCATTTGCTATACAAGAATTGTAAAGCATCTCCCTCACCATTCAATTTATACTCACAATTTCTAGTAGTGCGCATGATTATATCACCCCACTATTTTTGAGTTGAATTTTACTGAGACTGTTTTAGTAAAAAAAGTAACACATTTGTCTGCCTGGAATATAATTTTGGAAGGCTTACTGTGTTCTTAAATATGCTATTTTTATAAGACAGTATGTACCAATCTCCCATGGAAATGCAACCCTGAAATCATCCGAAAAGCTAATTGGAAAATATAACTTGATTTAAAACATATTTTTTGAAGAATTGAGAAATTATGTAAAGTCAACATAAACTTATTTTATTATTTTTTTCTAAATGGAGAATAATTACATACTGCTAAGTTATTTTACTAAAGGTTTTATCTGTGTCCCAAGAACTCTGTTATGTCATATTTGGGAATAAATGGAAACACAATGGAATTAAAATTTTTTATAATCATAATTGAAAAAAAATTTTACAATCATACTTGATTATGCCAAACTGATATACATCAGTTGGCAAAGGGAAAAGGTAGGCTTCGTCGCTATTACCAACTAAATATTCGGAAAGGCATCTGCTGCTTCCTCCCTGATCTCACCTGCCGCCCTGGACATGGCGGTCCCTTCCACCACGCCGGTGCTGGCCGCCGGGCTGTCTAGGTGGCAGTGTGTCATGGTTCCTTTTCACCCTCGGGCAACACAGGTGACCTGGTGTGCTTTTTGGCATTATACATAAAATATTGATGATAAGTAAGGTTTCATTTTATGAGCCAAAAAGGCTCCAAGTGTGAGTAATATAGAGTCAGATAACTCGTGTTAACTTTCATTTTACAAAGACGTAAAGCAACAGGGTCAGGCCATGGCAGCCAAGTCTTTCTGGAAATGCCTCGTCATGTCCCTGACGGTGTCTGCAACACATGTATTTCATCCACCTCAGTGGAGTCATTTGTTGACTTTTCTCCTCGACAGTTGCTTGCTATTAGGTGGAGGTGGCTAGAATTTAGATTTAATATTTGGGATTCAGTTCATTCAAAGATCTGTATTGAAGGTGTCATTTCACGATGTGCAAAAATCAAAACATCTGTGATCACAATTTAACAATTGCATGTTTCTTTGGTGATTTGTCAGTCCTCCATTCCATGGGCCCTGGTAAGGGTGCCAAGTATTAATGAGAATCAGGTTCATGTTGGTTAGAAGGATAGAATTTTATATTCTCTTTCAGGGCTGTTTGTGTGGTTTTACAGTATTCACACCCATCTTAATTTAAGCTGCGTTTATCTGTTGATATTTCCTCAACTTTTTCTATTCTAAGGGTGACACCCTGCTCTTGGCTTTTAAGTGAGACATTTAAATGGAGGGTTTTCATCTATTAGCAATTTTACTGACATTTTCCTTGTACGTGGGAATTATTTCAAGACTAAACAGCGTGTGTAGAATTTGCTGGCCTGAAGGGGAGGGGACCAGGTCAGCAGGGATGGTGTGAGCTCTCATGTGGCCCACTGAGCTGCTAGTGATGGCCCTGCTCCCAGCTGTGCTACTGGTAGCTTTATTCCAAGCAGGCCACCACATCATCCTTTGAATGTGATTCATTCATTTCTCCAATATATTTATGGAGTGCTGACCATACACATTAGGGATAAAGCAGCAAACAAAATACATAAGAATCCTTGACCTCATGGAGCTTACATTATATTGGAAGGAGATTGGCAATAAGCAAATAAATAGACAATAAATAAGTAAATGCTTATCAGATAGTGACAAGTGCAATGGAAAATATCCAGCAAAGAAGCTTTGGGGGAGTGGGAGGTAGGCAATTTTAAGCCAAGTGTCGCTGAAGAAAACCTCACTGAGAAGATTACATTTGACCCATGAGGATATAAGGCTATCGAAGGTGAGGAAGACCCAGATATTCTGAATGTCCTGTGCTAACTGACATAAGTGGGAAAGACGGCCTGACGCAATCAGCTCTGCAAGCAGGCAGATACTGGTGGCAAGGCATGAGTGTTGGAGAGCAGACATAGGGGAGGGGTGGAGGGTCTCGCCAGGCACATTAAGAGCTTGGGAGGAAGCTCCCTCTTGGCTTCTGACTGCAGCTCATTGAACAAGGATGTTAGGAAAGTTATCTATTTATTCTTTTATCAAACACTTATTAGCTCCCACAATGTGCCAGGCACATAGTTTGATGCAGGGGATGTAGAGAGGAGTAATACACAGTTCTGCTTTCAAGGGACTCAGCCTAGCAGGAATCTAGACATGACAACAATTTAGTGGCTGTACAATGTGATCAGTTTACAAGGTGTGGGGGTAACACAGAGAGGAAGGAAGAACTCTTTTCATCTGGCATTATTAGAAAAGCCTACTTCCAAGGAGGAGGGAGCAGCTGAGTTGGGTTTTAGGGAATGAAGACAAGTTTGCCATGTGGACAAAGTAGAAAAAGAAGGCATTTCATGTAGAATAGCAGCCTAGATTTATAATTTCTTAAGGGAACTCCAGCTAGTTTAATTTTACTAGAACAGAAAATGGGGAGAGAAAAAATGGATTTGAGCAAGTTTGAAGAAGTAAAATTAGTAGTACTTCATGATTAAGTGATCACACTTGTTGAGGTTGAGGGCGAGGACTTGAGGACTTGGGTCAATGGTGTTGCCACCAACGGAATCATGCATGTCCACAGAGTGGTGGCTGTGGTGGTGCTTGGAGACAATGAGTAAGTGGTGACATAATGTCTTGATCTGGTTCAAGTGCAAGACAGTAATTTCCCTTTCAGTGGAGATACAACAAAAACAGCTTTCCTTCTGTAGCAAAGGACATGATTTAGGCATTCATCCAGGAGTGTTCTGCTAAGCTGGCTTCCTGAAAAATAAAACAACACTATCTTTTGTAGCATTTGCTGATTGCTATGGTGTAAACACTCCTAACAGATTGCATAGTCTGTGGATCTTGAATCTGGCAGTGATTTACCTGGGTCCTCTGCTTTGGGGTCTGTTGTATTGGTACGATCAAGGAGTTGGCCAGGGTTGGGGTCTTATTTGAAGGCTTGGCTAGGGAAGGTTCCAGTTTCAATCTCGTGTGATTGTTGGAAGGATTTCAGTTCCTCAAGGGCTGGTGGTCTGAAGGCCTCAGTTTTTAGTTGGTTGTCAGCCAGAGGCTACTATAAAGTATTTGTTATGTGGTCCTCTCCAATATGGCAAATACTACAAGTGATAGTTTTTTTTTGGGGGGGAGAGCTGGTTTACCAGCATACCACTGGATGAATGTACATATCATGTCATCCCCTACAGAAGGAAAGCTAGCAATAGAGAAGTCACACTCTTATTTACGATGGACGTGACATCCCATTACCATCTGTTAGTCAGAAACAAGTCACTAGGCCAGCCCGCACTCAAAGGGAGGGGCTTCCGCAGGCCTGAATACCAGAAGGCAGGGACCGTTGGGGACCAGCTTAGAGTCTGCCTCATGCAAAGACTCTCTCTCTCTCTCTCTTTTTTTTATGGAAAAAGAGTTTTAGATCCTAAGTTCTCCTAATATATTTAAAGGTTAGTTTATTTGCCAAAAATAAAACGTGACAACTTTTTAAGTTGTGATGTGGGATCCTGAATGGAGAATTTAGGGCTATTTGAATAGGGTCCTTAAGTTAGTTGAAGATATTACACCAATGTTAATTTCCTGGTTCTGATAACATACCATAGTTGTGTAAGGTGTTAACCTTGAGGGAGCCTGGATGCAACATACATGGATACTTTCTGCACTAGTTTTGTAACTCTTCTGTAGGGCAAAAAGTAGTTAAAGAGTTAGAAAAAGTGATTTATAAAACTTAAAAATTCCTACTTGTATCAGCCTATTTTGTAGCTGTAGCTTATTCAATAATTTTAATGTTGGGTCTCATCAGAACTTTTTTTTGCAGATAAAGTCTATAAAGTTTTGGGGGGTATGGAGACATGTGGTTGCAGATGCACAATAATGAAAAAATTTAATTTTTTTGGTAAATTTGAAAAAAATTTGTTAGATAAATTTGCTTTAAAATGTGTAGGCCAAAATCTTCAGGTTTATTGCCGATAAATCATTTGAGAACATCCTTCCTAGTGGAAATACAGTAAGAAGCTACTATCACTATGTAGTATGATTACTTGTGTATTTGTTTTCTGCTTAAACTTTAGTTGAAGTGTGTCAGGGACTTTTACACAACACCAAGTGCCCCTCACACATCGATTGAAAATAATCACCATTTCTGAAATAGCCTTCTGAGCGCCAGATCTGACGCCTGCCCTGTGCTCAGTGCTGTCTTCAGACGTCAGTCTGCTGGTTGCTTGGATAGAGACACTTCCAGTCCAAAATAGTGTGGTCTTTCTCACCACACGGCTCCATGTGATGAAAGCACGATGCTTCCACCCCTCATAGGCAGCGCCGCTGAACTGCATGCAAAGCGAGAACAAATGGCTTCTCACTTGGCTCAGTGTTCGAGGGGCTGCTAGTTATTAATACTCTATCACTATTTCACATGTCCATGTCCAGCCATTTAAAGCTTATGGGTCTCCGTTGGTTACACCTCTTAAGAGAGCTATTTAGAAACACTCTAGACATTTTTCTTAGAACCTATTTTTAGAATGAAAGGCCTAATGGTATTTTAATGTCTCTATATATTCCCAGAACAAATCTTGAGAAAAAAATGTGTGTTACCTTCTGAAATTTAGCAAAGCTGGTGGGATTATCACGGTTCCTCGGAGAAGCATTGTGTTAAAGAATACATTTTGATTTACAAAATGTTAGTGGTAAAAGGACCATGTAAACGCAGCACTTCCAAAGCTCTCACTTTTCAAATGAGGAAACGGAGTCTTGGTGTGAGTGCACCGTTGGCCCAAGACCAGACAGCGAGGAGTGGCCCCGTGAAAGTTTTAGGGTGGCAGACTTACCCTTTCCTGCAGAAAATGACTATAGTAAAGGTCGAAGAGAATGACATCTTCTGAGTTAAGACTCAGCTTTAGGACATGAAAACAGTCCTCTGGGCCTCTGCATGAAGCTTCATTGTCCTTACTATAGAAGATTCTGGGGAGACTGTGCAGTAATCCCAAAAATATGTGGGTTCAAAAGTGAGCAAAGGTCCAGGAGCCACTGGGGAGAGTTGGACCTCAAGCGTTAGCTTCTCAGTGATCTTCCCCACCTCACGATGTTGGCTGGACTCTTTCCCCTGTAAGTGGCATCTGAAAGTCCATTAATCAGAAATTCCTTTGCTCCAGCAAATCTTCTAATGATGCCAATCCTTTTGGGAGGGTGAAATGTCCATCTATAATTATAAATTACTCTGTGTTATTTTCATCTTTTTTCTTTGAAAGACTAATTGTGATCTGCTCACTTGGGAAATGTAGTTTTGATTGTAGGAAAGGAAGAAAATGTTTAAGAGAGAGCATTGCTCTGGTGGAGGTGGTTGTCTAGGTGGGGTGCTGGGGTAAAAGTGGTCAGGAAAGTATATCAGAGACTGGGACCCAGGTCAGGGACCCCAAGGCGAAAAAAGAATGCCAAAGCCAAGCCTGGCTTGTTTTGTAGCTTTCCTGTGGGCTGTCTCACACCTGGAAGGAAAAAAAACAAATGACTTAACCTTCCTTTGTATTCTTTAACACCTTTGGCAATACTGATCATTGTGGGTTAACTAGGAGTT
>PVKM010009067.1:0-37648 GCA_004027735.1 Carollia perspicillata | reverse complement strand
AATAAGGAAAGTGAGCCAAAAAGAGAGACTGAGCGATTTGCCTGAAGTCACATACCAGGGAAGTGGCAATAGTATAAAGCCAGGCAAGCTACTTCTGAATTGCTGGCTTTTATCTGTTATACCATGTGCCTCCTCATTTATATCACCTCCTTAGTTTGTTAACCCAGAGGCTTTAATTATATTTGGTTGCTAATAATTTTTGTTACTGTCGATGCTCTGGCTGCATATAAATTATAGGTATGCATAGATAAGATAAAGAGTTGGTTAGCATTTGTTTCAAAGCATATTTATCCCTTTTATATTATTATTACTTAGAGTTTCTATCAAAATTAAATGTCAAACATTTTTCTCTCCCCGTTATTATTACCCATAGTATTGCTATTAAAAATGACAGACTCAAAACATGCAGGAAACATTGATTATTCAAGCACAGTTATTCTTAACTTATTGTTACATTAGACCATGGCTTACAAACCCAATCTATTCATTTACTTACTATATCATATTTTCCTCTTCATAGAAAAATCACCCACACAGAGCATATAAGTACATAGTTTTATGTGGTTATTTTTATCTCCATTTGAGGACATTTTTTTCATTGCTTTTAGAAGGAGAAGAAAGGAGAGAGGGAGGGAGAGGAAAACCTCGATTTGAGGGAGAAACATGATTTGATTTCCTCACACGTGCTCCTAGACCAGACATGGAACCCTCAACCTGGGGTAATCAAAGTGGCAACCTTTTGGTTATGGGACAACCTTCCAACCAACTGAGCTGCACCAGCCAGAGCCGTGTGATTTTTTTTAACATTGCTTTGAAGAGCAAATAAATGATGAGCAAAGGAAACAAGGAAGATTAAGGCAAGAGTATGATAAAAAAACACTAAATTCGCATTAGAGAATCAGAGCAGCTATCATTTGTTTGTGCTGCTTTTGGCACCTCCTTGTCATTCTTCCTTTGCCCTTCCCTCTGTTTGGGTATTTTCAATGCTACCTATCACTTACACTAGGAGGTACTTTAAAAATTTTTCCCATAATTTAATCAACTAAAGACAGTGATTAGCTGCTTTTAAGCAATGACCTCTGAGATCCACAGAGACTGAGAACTGAGACTCACACGAATGGCAAATGATCTGCTGTGCTTGGGTGAAACAAAGGAAGCTTACAAAAATAAACAGACCCGATTCTCCGACTTATTTTCCATTTGTGGCCTGTGCCCCGGGATCAAGAGTGAAACCATAAGCTGGACATGTGCCTTTAACTTTCCCCTTCTGATATCAGACTGCAGGGTCTCTTTCATATCAAAAAGATGCACTCTGTGATTAAAGGAGACAGCAACTGACCGGCAGATGACCCCCAATATCAAGATAATGGGCACCATCACTATTGAGGCCCAGTTCAAGCCTGCTGATTCCTCTAGCACATGTCCACTTCACTCAGGATGAGAACAAAAGAGAAGGTTCACAGCATGGTCAGGACAGAAAATGAACACTCTGAGAAGCAGATCAATCACCCCATTTTTTGCACATCTGAATTGTAATTTATTTTATTTTTGACCTCCAAGCACATATATCAAACCTGGTATTGACTTTTAAGGTGGTCAGTGTAGAATGACATAAGTCAATTTTACTGGGAGTTTTCATTTGCAAATCCTTATTTTAGAAACGCCTTCTGATCAAACTGAGGGCAAAACAAATTATGCAAATATTTAGAGTAATAAAACCTGGAAAGGGTGAAACAAGAAAGAAAGAATAAACCAGGAGCTACATCTCTAAACCCATTTTTAAAGGGCAAATGTGCTTACGTGACCATATTCTCTTCCTACTAGACTTGGTGAAAAGCAATTAATCTAAAATATCCCCTCTGTAATGCTTTTGGAGAAATTAATAAAACATGTGGGGACAGATTAGTACTGAATCCTCACTGTATTCTTAACCCAGTCATTAAAGTGCCTGTTACTCTGGCTGAAGAAAAACTTGACTCCCATATGGCAAAGATAAGGTCAAGTATCAAGTAGATGATCTGCCCCAGCAGAGGGTGCATTGTACTCACTTTACTTAGATGGAAAAATATGGGTGCTTCTGCATTTTGTGCCAAGGCAGATACTACCAATTATCAGCTCAGAAGAAGAGATTGTTGAATATGTATAGGGGAGAAGTAAAACTGATCCAGAATTTTATATTACACTAAAACCCCTAAATTTCTTATGCTGCCCAGTTTGTCACATTAGTAAAAATGAATAGATCTATTACAATATATAGGGATAATGAGAACTAGCAGTCGTAGTTTAGGCTTTCTTGAGTGACTCATCTTAGCATATGTAACATTCCAGATTGCAGAAGGGTTCCCATCCTTGTACAACATTTGTTAGTTTGTTATTGGTTCTCATTTCTAATTAAATTGGTCGTCCAAAGCTTGTGAAACCCTGTGATGTGACCTCAAAGGGCACTGGGGGGCGGGGCTATTCACTTCCAAGCTGACTCTTGTTTTGCTACATGCCTTACCATCCTGAAAGCCTGCTGCTTTCTATGGCGTGTGCATTACTCCCTGAGGCAAGTTTCAGCACCGTATTTCCCTTCCCTAATCACTTCTGTTCATTTCCATGCTGCCTGTAACATTAACTAAATCAGAGTATTTCATTATGACCTCTAATTGCCTTTCTGAGAGGTAGGATGCTGAAGTGCATTAAATATGCTAAACGTGGCAACAGTCCCACTGAGAGACATAGGGATCTCAACAGCATTATCACCTTTATAAAGCAATGCACGATGCATCTCTTCTTTCGGGCAGTGCCCTCCTTCAAATAGAAAACCATCTGATATGTGGCTTTCACCATTAGCCTCTGCCTTAAGACATTGCCCCAGATGAAAGAAAATCAGAATAATAGAGAATTTTAAAATAGTCTATCTATACTGTTTTGCATTAAAAATAAAAGTTAAGGGATGTTGGTTTGGAATACTTAAGTGTTAGCAGCTATTCTTTAGGGAAATACAGTGTGTAGTCAACATTGTTAATCTTTTCAAAAGACTGAATCTCATACACAGTTAAAAGAGGTACATGGCTTGCAAGACAGTGTGTCCCTAATGTGTCTCTGAAGTACTAAAATCAGCAAAAGGCCCCCTGGCTGGTGTGGCTCAGTTGGTTGGAGTGTTGACCCATACATCGACGGGCTGGGATCCCAGTCAGGGAACTTTCCTAGGTGGCAGGTTTGGTCCTGGTTAGGGATCTGACTAGAGGTGTTTCTCTTCCCCTCTCTCTAAAATCAATAAGCCATGTCTTCTGATGAGAATGAAAAACAATTAAAATTAGCAAGAGGTGGAAAGGTAAATTTTAGATCTTTTTGTTAAGCAATTATTTTCTTCCAAATATCCATTTGAATAGTACTGTTAAGGAGCATTATAATGAGGTATTTCTGTGATCCCTATAACATTCTATTTCTAGGATGACGTAGGTCCGGTGCACAAGGCAACATACACAGGCATGCACATAGACACACTGAGCTGCTCCCAGTTGTCCGGTGGGAAATACTGTCATGGGTACACACGCTGCTGTCTCTGGGAGACCTGTCCCCCCAGAGAGCAGGCCGTGGAGACTCGCAGTTCTGTAGGCTCATGGAGAACATTCTAAGCATGTTTCCACATGGTTACTTTTCCTCTCCCACTCCCAGAGACACAAGGGACCTTCTTTTCTTTCCTTCCTTTATTAATGTTTTCCATCTTCCTTCCTTTCTCTCTTCTCTTATTCCTTTTGTTTGTTTGTTTGTTTGTTTGTTTGCCTCTTTCTCATGAAAACCTACTGGAATTCCAGAGGGGAATCTCTGAAGGGCTGCAGCTTCCAGAAGTTTCTCCCTCACAAGCTAGGCCACCCTCAATCTCCAGCAATTCATCCAAATTGCCCTTTAAAAGCTCTGGGAGCCGGTCCTCCAGGTGAGCAAATCAAGCCCTGGCTGGCTTCACCTGGGGCATCCCGTGCTGCAGTTGGGCTTAAACTGGGAGCTGCTGTATTAGCTCTCAGACCGCTTTGAGGAAAGTCACTCATTTTCAGCTCATTCAGTTTCTGTTGTTAATGGTACCAGAAAGGAGGTGACATCTTCCAAGCCATTCACCCTCTGTGGCTTGGACCAGAGGTCTCTCCCAGAAACACAAACATCTTTGGAGATGGAGGAGAATAAAGATGATGTCAGGGCGGCAGGAGCACAGGGCCCAGGCAAGCTCAGGCCCACCTGCTGAAAACCAGAAGGAAAAAGGGGTGGTCCCTCCAGTGAACACCCGGAGTGAATCCCAGCAGGACCCTGACCCTCCGGCGGAAGCTTTAAGGTTAGTCAATGAGCTTCTTTCACATACATTCTGGGTGCTTTTCACAGGGCTGCTTCATCGCTGCTGGTGCCTGGGGCGAGGGAGTCTTCGTGGTCTTTGAAACAGAGTTTGTTGATTGCTGCCAGTCTGTGGGTCTCCTGGTCAGAGTACTGCTGGTTTTTCAAAGCGCATTGTTTGGGGGATTAGTCTCTCCGGTGCAGGTCTTAAAAGTTGGGTGCTCCCATCTCTCTGTGGGGAGAAGCTCTGGGTGTTGACTTCCACTGGATGACGACTGTGTTGCTTAGTGCCTGTTGTTGAAATTTGAAAGTGTGGGTGGCCAATGTGAATCCCAGGCTGCGGTCAGCCAGCAAGTCTTTCTTTAAAGAGTCAGGTAGGGCTATGGTCTCTGTTGCAATTTTCCCAGGTTTGCTTCCTAACGTGAACCAGCCATAGACAATCCCTAAATTAGCGGGTTCGGCTATATTCTGAGAAAACATGGTTGGAAAAACCAGCCTCTTGCTCACAGGCCAGAGTTCCCCGACCCTTTTTCTAGGGTATTCGTTGGGAATTTAGTACATGTACTGCTAGATTTAAATACTTTAGTGCTTTGAATAATGTCTTTTCAACGTCCTGAAGAGTTAAGCAAAACGATGTGGAATTTGCCCAGATTGTGCTTGGAGAGCAGGTCCTGGTGTGGATTCTCTCGGAGATGGGAGGGTGACTGAAATTCCCTGCTGCGCTGTTGGTGTGGGCAATCTGACATGGAAATTATCTGTCTGACAAGAAGAGGGGAATGGGAAACATCAGATCAGATCATCGCAACTCCCCTATGCCTGCCACAGTTCTTCGTAGGGAGACACACCTGTTTTATGTCTTGGCCTGTTTTTCAATAGCAAATTAGAAAAATCTATGTGGAAATATATGGTTAATGGTAAGATACTGGATACTTATGGTTTTTTATAATTACAACTAGTAACCAAATTCTGTTCTTTATAGTCAGGCAAATGTTAAGTTAATTGGACATTTTCCAGGGAATCGAAGCACTTTTCAATTCACTGATTAATTGATCAGCAACTACTTTTTGTTCCTAGTTCTCTGGTGTTTTCACCCCTTTAAGGAATGGATCGTTTTGTCTGTTGGCTGTGCTTTAAGTTGGCTTGGTTCAGAGAAGATTCTATGACTTTGAAATAACCTAGATTTTCAGCATGTAACTTCACATTTCATCCACAATTTCTCCCAAAGCAGCCATTCCTCTGAATAGACACCTTTGGTAGTGTGATTATCATCATACGGCACTTCTCATACGATACAGATCTTCTTTAAGTAGTGGCCATCCCTGTCATTTCTTTAAAACAAAGGCCTGTAGATCATTTTTTTCATATATAATTTAACAGTGAAGTGGGTTTAAAGCTTTCCTTAAGAATTATGGAAACTTCTCTAAAACACGAATTTATCAGGGTGGAACCACAGTGTCTTTATGGGCAATTTTATTTTGAAACATAGTCCAGTGTGAATCGGCCTTCTAGATTTCAAAATTAACCCCAGTGGAGCCTATTCTGAAATAGTTTTAAAGCACTATCTCCATCCACATTCACTTCTCAAGAAACTTGCAAATGCTGTGAGAGGTACTTTCAGAAAAGGGATTAAAGGCAAGTCACTTAATTTGCAAAGTCCCATAGCGATACTTTGCAGGTCATAGAAAGATACAGTGGTTACTGATCTTTTCATTTCTAGTTAGCTTAGATTTATTGTTATTCATATCTGTTACTCCTTTCTGAATGGGTCCTAATTTATTATGTCAAAGAAGTTTTCTCTTTAATGATCACAGGACATCGTATAGTGCTGAGTGCTTAATAGATCATCAAAGAACGAATACATTCGGTTCTTCGGGTAGGCGTGCATTATCCTGACAGAATTTACTTACCCAGGAAGAGAGATGGTAAGAGCTGGGCTGAGAGAGGCGGTTGCTCTTTTTGGGGTCACGGATACCTTCTATTTCAGGTCAACAAGAATTAAACGAGTGACTGCAGGCTGAATGCTCTCGTGCTTGGCATGGCATCAATTTATACCATCGTTATTTTTACACAGTCTTATGTCAAACAGGGGATGAGTGCCAAGCAGGTAAAAGATAACCTGTATCCCATGACTTCGTGTAAGTGAAAAATTTGGATTTGACAAGTGTCAAAATAAATTTAAGTAACGAGTTGGCTAAAATCACAAGACAGAGAAATTTTAATGGTACACAATTTTTTTTTCAATTTCTTAGCTGTGTTGCATCTCATAATACGATAACATGTTTTATATTTTTTAATTGAAGTCATGGACATTTTGAAAGCTTAAGGTTCAACAGGGATTTTCTATGAAAGATCTTTCGTATTGCATCTTGAGATATGAACTGGTGAACTCCAGTTAGATACTCTCATTTATAGGTATACACTTTCTAAAAATACTGTCACAGAATCCATAGTGTTCAGAGGTATCCCTAAAAATGGAAGACACAATGTCAAGTGTGTTGTTAACATCCAGATGCATTCTTTTCTGACACTATTTACTGATATTGCAATTGCTAAACATAATTTACAGCATTAAGTGACGTGCCCATTGAAGTTTAATTTTTATCACTCCAGGTGAGTTAAAGAGGTAAAATGCAATTAAAAGAATTAAATGCATGAGAATTATTGAAAGATTTGATTTATAAAACTCTACGAGAACATTTCCTAGAGAGTTTCTTTTTAGTCTTCAGGAAATCAAACCGTTATCTAATTAGCAGGAAAATGCCCATAATCACAGATGCCTATAGCAGAGGAGAGATGCCTATTGCAGAAAAAAAATAATGTGTGGAGGAACTGCAGTATTTTACTTCCTCAGAAGCCCAGGGGGTCTGCCTACCACTACTGGAATAATTACCTTTTGTTTTTCTTCTGTTTTCCACATCTTTCACAACTACTTCTCATTAGTAGAGTTAAAACTGGAACAATGCAGACCGAGAGGATGCACAGCCTAGTTCAATGTGCAGCACCGTTGAACCAGAGTCAGAGAGCTACTCTTCCCCTGCAAACAGATATGTGGTACAGGGAATGATATCCTGACAGTTCCCTGAGGATGCGGAGGAAGTCAAAACTCAGAACACCATTCCTGACTCTCACATTTAGTCTTCTATTTTAGGAAATCGGGTATTTAAAGAAATACAGGGAAACTGCAACAACCATATCACCGCCTATAACAACAGACAGGGAAGTTTTAAGAAAATACCAGAAGAAATTGCACGACTTCTTGTCTGCCAAGTCCGTGCCCATTTCAGAAAGACCATTGGAGGCAAAACCATGGTTTCTACTTCCCCTCTAACCCTGAATTGGCTTTGCTTTTCCACCTTTTGAATTTCAGTGTCAAAATCTGAACCAAAATGTGCTGTCAGCGCTTCCTGTCTCTAGCTAATTCAGGGAGCGGGAGCAGATGTTGAAGGTGATTGTTAGTTGTAATTTATCATTTTCCCCATTTCTTATTCACCCGCATGCAGTCCATCATAAGCTCTGTTGACTCTGCTTCCTAAACATATCTCAGAGGTGTTCACTTTTCTCAACATTTATCACTATTTCGTGTCTTCCTTTGCATTTCAAATAAAACTGAACTCCTTAAAAAAAGGCCAGTAATAATAACTAACTTTTATTTAATACTCACTCTGTGCAATATTTTCTCTTGATGGCTATAAGAAATGTGTGACTATTGACCATGTGAAATGAAGCTGCTTTGGATTGAGATGTTATATAAGCATAAAATACACATAGCCTTTCAAAGACTTAATATAAAAAATAAATAATGTAAAATATCACATTAATAATACTATATTGATTGCATGTTGAAACAGTAATATAGTAGATGTATTGGGTTGAGTAAAATATGGTATTAAAATTAACTTTACCTGTTCATTTTTACTTTTTAAAATATAGAAAATTATAGTTTGCATGTATGTCTGCTATTTTCAACTTGCAATATAATTCTATTGGCCAGTGCCAGACCAACCCATCCCAAAGCATGGGCAGTTCAGTTAGGTTATTTCTTTGTACTTCTTCCCCTAAATTCAGACACTTGCTGGAGCCGACTACCCCCGGTAAGTCACCCCTTGTGGATCACAAGCCAGTCTTATCTGTGACTCTGACACATCTGTGCACAATGCTAAGAATTGCCCCAGGGAGGCCACATTCAAAATCCTGTGATCATTTCATATAGAACCATTGAGCTGAACACATGGACTTTCCTCTCTTACCTCCAAAAACACCCCTAAAATGACAATAGTGGGAATTTTAAAGAGATGACTCCAGAAACACAATGGAGGATATATGCGGAGAAAACAGCACACTACCAAAAACTAGAAAACATGTGTAAAATGATAACTGGCATAACAGATTCAAGAAAGGAGAGCCTGAGACAGATTGTGCAGAAAGTCAAGATGGTACCTGTTTGCACAAAACAATTTACAAAAAGGCTTAGGAATTAGTGGTGTCAGGTTTCCCTATGGGAGAGCTGAAGGTGGGGCAGAACTCAGAATTATCTGGTGTACATCTAGGAAAGAATGCCAAGCCTCCCTCCCTGTCCCATTCTGTTTCCTGGCGTCTCATCTCTACATGCTGTTGGAGGACTAGTAGAGTTTTCTTCAGAAGAAGAATAGTCTGGGGTGGAGGAGAGTCACATTTCCAGACTGTATAGAGAGCAGTGCATGAATACGTAACAGGGCACAGCTTACATGTGTTCAGTCTATGCTGCCACATGTGCCCAGCTGAGGAGAAAAGAAATAGCTGAAATCAGAGGGTTTGCTGGAGTCTGAACTTAGGTTGAAATTCTGACCCCCACTGTGATGGTGCTTAGAGGTGGGGCTTTGCTTAGAGGTGGGGCTTTGCAGAGACGGTCAGGTGAGGAGGGTGAAATTGACAGGGACCTTAATTAGCAGTGAACCACATCCTTTGGTTTATGAGCTGTTCCAGTTCCATTCCATGGATGTCGTAGAATTTTCCTGCCATGACAACAATTATTCATGCATAGTAGCTGAAAATCTAACAAGAAGTGTCTAATGGAAGCCAGGCATATATTATAATCATCTTTATTGCATTGCTGAGTCTGTTCACACTGCTGTAACAAAGCACCACAGACTGAGTAGCTTACAAACAACAGAAATGTATTTCTCACAGCCTCGTACACCGGCAGTCTGAGGTCAGAGCACTGGCATGACCGGTGAGGGTGCTTTTCTGGGTGGCCGACTGCTCACCATGTCCTCATGTGGTGGAAAAGGCTAGGGCGCTCTGTGAAAGCTCACTCTCATTTTCCCCTTATTTCTAATGATTTTATTTCTATTTGTATATGGGCCTTTTCTGGCTTCATTGAGATATAATTGACATATAACTTTGTGTAAGTTTAAGGTCCACAGGCTGATTTAATACTTACGTATTACAGTATGATTACCACGATAGTGTTAGCTAGAGCCTTCATCACATCACAGAATTCCATTCCTTTTTTGTGGTGAGACCCTTTAAAATGTACTCTTAAAACCTTCAAGGGTCTAGTAGGTAGGGTATTGTTAACTATAGGGTTGGCCAAAAAGTCCACGTAGTTTCTTTCGTAAAATAAAAGACACAGTTGTCATTTTCTCCAATAACTTCATTAATTTGGATATTTTGAGTATGCTGGCTGTCTCCCGTGTGGTATAACATTGATTGTTCTCAATTCATGTCTCAGTTTGATCTCTGTCAACTTCAACTGGTCTACCTGACCATGGAGCATCGTCCAGTAAGAAATCTCCAGCACGAAACTTCACAAACTACTTTTGACACATTTGAGCAGTCACAGCACCTTCTCCATGCACCGCACAAATATTTTTGTTGTGTTTCAGTTGCATTTTTACCTTTCTTGAAATAATAAAGCATAAAATGCCAAAAATGTTGCTTGTTTTCTTCCATCTTCAATATTAAAATGGCTACATGAAAATTTACCAATTTTATGTTTTTTTTAAATGCATGTTGATATGACAGCTGTCACACTAAAATCTAACAAAATTGTTTCAAATTAAGTTACAGACAACTTAGAACTACTAGAGCCATTACATGGAAAGAAAACAGACTTTTTGGCCAACCCACTATATTCACAATATTGTTTATTAGATTCCCAGACTTATTCATACATGAGATGTTTTCCTACATACCCATGGAAATTTAAAAAGAAATAATAACTATATGCTGATTATATAATTTCATTGCTTATTTTTACGATTAGTAGAAATTTGATTTTTATTTTTAAATACCTGGGTCAGATTCCACCTCTATCCTTCAGCTGCTTAACCCCTTGGGCTTGTTCCATTTTTGTTAAACGGGGAGAATGATATCTCCTACTGAGGCTGTCGTGGGGACTGAAGAAGATGGTACACGGGAGCATTTAGCCCATGCCTGGCACAGAGTAACTTTCCAGGATATAAAAACTCCCATCCCATTGGTGTGAGCAGTGTGACAGGGACATTTAGCATCAGCGAGGTGAAGGCTGAACTCCCACATTGCCACTTGATAGCTGTGTGATCTTGGGCAAAATCATCATCTGTAAAATGGGGGTTATTATCACCTACCTCAGATATTTGTTGTAGAAGTTCAGTTTTTATTTTATTAATTAAAAAAATATTTTATTTATTTATTTATTTTTAGAGGGAAAGGGAAGGCGAGAGGGAGAGAAATATCAATGTGTGGTTGCCTCTCGTGTGTCCCCTGTTGGGAACTGGCCTGCAACCCAGGCATGTGCCCTGACTGGGAATTGAACCGCAATCCTTTGGTTTGCAGGCCCGAGCTCAATTCACCGAGCTACACCAGCCAGGGCAAAAGTTCAATTTTTAAAACTATGCTTTGTATTTATGGAAATGATTATGATATTACTTCCCAGTTCTATTAATATAATGCATTATATTTAAAGGGTTCTTTACCCATTCCTGAAATTTTAAAAAATAAGCTGTAATTGGTCATATTGTATTATCTTTAAGATGCTGTGGGATTGTTTGGTAATCTTCGTTGATACTTATAAGTGATGTTGAACTATAGTATTATTTTATCATCACCTTCATCACACTTCAGGATATTCACATAAAAATTTCACCCTTTTCTATTCTCTGGAACAGTTTAGGTGTTATTTCACTTCATGATCTTTAAAGATTTGGTAAAGTTCCTCTCAGGAAAAAAAATTATTGTGCCATTACTGAAAAGTTCCTTCAAATTGTTTTCTATTAAAAAAATTGTTCACACTTTCTATCTCTTCTGGTTACAGTGTTTCTATATTAATTTTCCTCCAAAGCACACATTTCATCTGTGTCTTCAAATTTATATATAGAGACATATTTAAAATTATTTCCTAAAAATATTTCTCTGTTCTGCAAGTTTTCCTTGTTCTTTCATAATGAGATATTTGTACTTTGAACCCCCTTGTTGAATAATAGGTAATACAGAGTTTTTGTCCAGTGTGTTCATCTTTATTTTAAATTTAAAATAATTATTTTTAGCATAGTGCAAATATTTTAATATTGAAAAGCTTAGTTAATTTACTTTTCAGAATAATTTTATTTACTTTTTTGGTACTTTTTTGTGAATTGATGACATATATTAACATTTCATGTTTTTAAATTTCTAAATATATATTCTTAACATTGGTCAACTTCTGCAATTCTATAATTTCAGAAATCATAAACAATTGACTTTTCAAGATAAATTATTATAGATAGTAGAACATAAGTACTTTTGTCAGTAAACATATCATAAAAGAAAATATAACTTTATTGTAAAATTTGAGCTCTTTCCCTATTCATTCATTATTCATTCATATAGTCAGCCATTCAAAAAATGTTTACTGAGGATTTACCAAGTCTGAGTTTTCACTGTTACTTTATATTGTTTATATAATATTAAAAACCTGGCACAATGTTAAAAAATTCATAAAGCAAATAGAACCATTTTGCAATACTGTCTGAGACACCACTCAGTATGCAAAGTCATCTTCTCTAACATGCAATTAGTTTTACACGAAATTGATTTGTGGCTACGTTTTCCATCATCTGGAATGTGTACTTTTGAAGCAAATTTTGCTAGGCACTAAAATAAGACCTAGACTTCCAATTGCATTGAAAAATTATTCATTCTCTTAGCCTTGCATTTTTCTTATTCTGAGTATACTGTTGTAAGAATGTTGTCTGACTTTTTATAGAATTTTTCTTTAAAACAGTCCCAATATATTTTCACAGAAGCAAATTAGTTTCTTGGGAATAAACTTTTTCCTTCCTTCTTTTTCTAAATACTTCCCTCAATCAAATAGAAACAAGTAATAAAATGGCACTTAATCTCTAATGTAATAATTACTTTAAGTAGTCTATTATGCCAAAAAGACAAGTTGCAGAATTGATTAAAATATTTAAATCCCCCACCCTGACTTTCCCATGTGGTGTCTACATGAATGACAGAAAGTGATGATGCCAAAGAAAGAGGAATAGAAGGAGCAAATAAAGTCCCAGTGTGGGGGGAGGAAGGTCATTGCAATCTTTGATTGGATCGGCAAGGAACGGTTCACTCAGAATGGGGCACAGGATTGCAGATCTGACATTAATGACACAGAGAGACATGAATAGAGGGGACCAGGAGGGAAAGTGTTCCAGGCAGTGACAGTAAATGTAAAAGTGGAAGTAGGGTAGTGAGTGCTATGGTGTAAAGACCTAGGACTTAGGGCTGGTGCCTCCAGGGTAAAAGAGGGTGAATGATCTGGAAACAATGAAGAGGAAAAAGTGGGAAACATAACCTTGCCTCCAGGCACAGAGGAAGAAATGGCGTGGAAAGGAGTAAGAAAAAATAACCTGAGAGGCCTGTAAGGAAGCAGAGTTCCAGGGGAGAACCAGGTTCCAGGCTTCTGGATTGCTCCTCGGGTCGGATTACACATAAAGGAACATGCACACCTTTATTCCCAGTGGGTAGAGTGGTAAAGTTGCATGTGGCATGGACTGGCAATTTAAAAAAGTACGTTTTTGTCACTGGACAGTCCTAACCACATATCCGTGGAAAGAGGTTCCTGAGGTCCACATATTTCCTACCTTAGAACATTTTAGTCAAATGAGGGGATAAATGGGCTCCTGACTTGCTGGAGAAAGTGGAGAAAGGCAAGGAAAGCCCACAGTGAGATCAAAGCTTTCAAATGCACAGTTCTGAGGACTGGGACCCAGGGTAAAGGGACCAGCAGGGTCAGGGAGCAGTGAGAGCTCTCTCCTTGTGCAGACGGCTCCTGCACACTGTGTGCTCACATGGCCCTTTCTCCCTTCATGCAGACAGAGGAAGGGAGAGGCTTCTTTCTCTCATTCTTGTAAGGCCACCAATCCTATCGTGTTAGACCACCTTTATGACTTCATTTAACCCTAATTACCTCCTAAAGACCCTCTCTCCAAATGCAGTGACATTGGGAATTAGGGTTTCAACTTTTTAAGAGTTGAATTGCACTAAATGTTGGATTGTTGCATTCAATCCATCACAATTATTTTGGTCCATGTATAAAGTAACCCAAAAAGCTAAAAGCCGTAAGTGGGACTCAGTACCAGGGAAAGCTTGGCAATAAGTCCCGGCTGCCATGCAAATTCCTGTGTCATCTTCAAGCACAATAAAATCTAGCAGATCCAATGGTTCTTGAAATGTCAGGTGAATAGAATCGCTGTTTTGAGCCTACAGCTGCAGGGCCGTGTAGGGGAATCACAGCACAAACCCTGAGGATTTGGGAACAGTGCTCTGCCATTGTCAGTGGCTAACTGTTCTCAACAACTTTTTGCTTGCTGCTGAGCCTCAGTACACATTGGATGCTTAACCACATGCCACCAAGTTGCCACGTGGCCGAGCTTCCCATCACAAGCTGTTGTTTGACCCATTGGCATGATCTTGGACTTGCACAGTGCTAATCATCTAACAGAAGTGACATATTCGATATTGGTCCAAGCATGCCCTGAAGGCACAAGTGAGCTGCACCGGGAAGTGTCCCCCTTGTCCACAGCTCCTCCTCCTGCCATATTACCTTTCCTCTCTTGGCCCCTGCCCATGCCCATGCTTCCTGGAGAGTCTCAGAACACCTGTTAACTGAGGAAGAGGGAGCTTGGGTTGGTTTCCAGATGATTCTATCCAGGTCATAGGCTACTCACATCAGTCGACAGTTACAGTACTATGGCCCTTTTCTTGGACCTCCATGAAGGACAATAGTAAAGGAGAATCTTTTCATTGGCAAACCTTCTAGTGGCCAACCTAGTTGTTCATTCTGCATGGAAGAGGGAGAGCCAAAAGTATCAGTCTATTTCAATCCGTGTGCCATGGCCGGTGGTTTAGCTAGATGCTCAGAGCATGGTGGAGTTTTGGTGACAAGGAAGTCTGGGTAAATGCTATGTAGACAGACCTCTCTAAATGGACATCTGAAGTAAAGACATTTGTATCTCAGGTGTATGCCCATAAAAAGGAGGCCTGAGCAGAGGAGGGTTTTAATAAGTAGATGGGATGACTGTGGTAAGTAAGTACCACTCAGCTTCTTTCTCTAGACACTCTTGTCATTATCTCCTGAGCTCATGCGTGGATGATGTCAAGTATAAAGGTTGTATTGTTATGGTATTTATGACCATAACACATCACCCCAGACTGCATTACTTAAATGACAGGAATTTATTTCTCATAGTTCTGGAGGTCGGCAAGTCCAAGATCAAGGTGCCAGTCAATTTGGAGGCCAGAAAGAGAGCCCTCATTGGGACACCAAAGGGCTACTTTCTTGCTGTGTCTTTATAAGGGAGACAGGAAGAGAGAGACAGACTGAGAGAGTGATTTATTTTAAGGAATTGGTTCACATGATCGGGAGACTAGCAAGTCCAAATTCTGCAGGGTGGGCCAGCAGGCTGAAGATCCAGGGGCAGAGTTGGCGCTGCTGTTGGGTTCTGACCACGGATCCCTCTTCTTAGAGGTCAATCTTTGTTCCATTAAAACCTTCAACTGATTGGATGAGGGCCATCCTCATATGGAAGGAAGACATTATGCTTTACTCGATGTCTACTGATGTAAATGTTAATCTCAACTTAAAACAAAACAAAACAGAAATAATGTTTAACAACAAAATACCTGGGCACCAGGACCTAGACAAATTGATACATGACATTAATCATCATGCAGGGAAACATTTTCATTTTCAATGTTGTTAATCTCATCCATTCCACTAGAAATTGTTAAAGACATTATTTTCAAAGGCAAAGTCAATGAAAATAAAAAAGAGCTAAATACTTAGAATGGGAGAGAACTGTTTCAGATGTCTTGTGGTTGTGTAGCCAGAATGTTCCTGGCCTCTGCAGGTAGAAATACTGTGAAATCAGTGAAATTCATATTCACCAATATACATTTAATATATTTACCAAATGATAGTAAACTAACAAAATTAAAGTTGATGAAAATATCTTGGGTGCAAATTTATTTAGAACATCTGAAATGAATATTTAAATTCTTCAATTTGGGGGGGTGCAATTTATAAAAGGTACTTTGTCTAAAACTGTAACCACTATTGTGCTTAGCAAAGCCAAGGTTTATAAAAATAAAATAAAAAAAAACAATGCTGTTACTTAAGTTATATTAACATTGATAAATAGCAGAAGAAAATAAGTCTATAATAAATAAAAGGTAAAATGAGGAAAAACATCAATATATCTTAGCCATGACTTTTACCAGTACTCGATGTGAGAAAGCACTGTGACATTTCACATTTATTTTTATAAATGGATCTGTACCTCTAGGCTGTTTTGAATTTGTCAGTAATTATTTATTTTTTCCTCAAAGAGTTATACATATTATGTTACAAATCATTTTAATAAAGATATGCATAGTAAGTATATTAATATTTCCTGTTCCTGAATAACATTACATATAATCATGAATTAATTATAACTTACTATACAGCTAGGTACAAATACTAGGATCTTGCGACCAGAAGTTAATTGCTGAGCATATAACCAAGGCCTCAGGAGGTGCATAAATTTGTACAAAACATTCGGCCAGCACCCGGCTGCGTCTGCCACAACATATCCACGGACATGAGAACAAACCCGTTCCGGAGACATTTCAGTCCACTTTTTTCTGTAGTTGTTTTTAGATTATTATCATATTGATGCAGAATCTTCATAACCATAATTTCTGTTCATTAATTTTAATGTTCTCATCTAGGGTTTTATTCCAGACATCC
Organism: Carollia perspicillata; assembly: GCA_004027735.1. Classification (NCBI taxonomy): domain Eukaryota; kingdom Metazoa; phylum Chordata; class Mammalia; order Chiroptera; family Phyllostomidae; genus Carollia; species Carollia perspicillata. The sequence goes on along the minus strand of PVKM010009067.1, from coordinate 21,114 downwards.
AATTCCTCTTATAAGAGTATCCTTTGATTCCTTCGGGATAATCCTCTTGCCCAGCACAGAGCTCCCCCAATTTTTCTGTTCCATAGCCAGATTTATTTCTCAGATAAGAACTTTTGTTTTCCTTACCATCCTGTTTATGCTCTTAAGCCACAGTCCCTGCAAACTCATCATTTATGTTCAAGTCTAACTCTCAGATTTGCAAACTAAATCTTCAAGAAATGTACTTATTTTCAACTCTCTCTTTCTGTATACCATGTGAGTGCGTGTGTGATTTCCACACTTAATTTCCTGTCCAGAAGCTGAGACCTGGAGAAGATCTATCATGTGACCCAAGGTCACATGTCTGCTAAGTGATAAAGGTGAGCCTCCGAGGGCCTTGTGGGTTCATACATAACAGTATGATTCCTAGCCATGGTCTCCTCAATGGCCTATCACCTCTGTCCTGAAACTGTGAGAGTGGTTTGCAAGACAATATTTTCCTCTCTAGATTGGACCCTTACATCCTCTCCTGGCCACAGGTCAAGACATGAGGCCCGACCTCTCTGCAGGTGTGTGCAAACTGGCACATGCACCAAAGCAGCTGTGGCAATTCACTGACCTCAATCACGGACACTCAGACTGCATGCTTGTGAGAGGACCATGAGGGTTATAGGATGACAGGGAATGAGAGTGTGAGTGGATAAAGTGAAATTTGTTGATATGAATAGCGGGACTCTGGTCTAGGATTTAAATTCCTTACTCTAACACCAGAAACCAATCATAGCCCATGACCAAGGTGATCCCAGAAAGCTGGATATGTGAAAGCTCACCTACAATCAAAGTAAGACTTATGAACTCCCTTGGCAGAGTACAAAGGAAATCAATAATAAGTCAGGACATGGGCATTCAAGAATAGTTCTCCACTGAAAGAGAACAAAAAGATAACTTCGTTCCTTGAGAAAACCCAGCAGCTCTCTGTGCACTGAGCTCATCAAAAACATGCTGATGACATGCGTGCTGATGCTGTTGTTGAGGTCACCTGCACCTCCTTTCTGTGAGCCACAGGTGATAGTGGGGTTACTGTTGTGAAATGAGGCTCCCTATTTTCAACGGGGATGATAAACTTCTAAAACAGATGTCAGATTACATTGCCTAACCTTTAGAGGCAGGATGGATCTAATTACTCAAAGATGGAGTGGCAATTAAAGATTAATCCTGGTGTTCCAAGGGGCAGAATAGATAAAAATGCTTCAAGACATTAAATAATTTTCCTTGAGAACTGCTACATAAATATTTTACATGCTTGAAAAGCTCATATCTGTTTTGATTGCCTACTGCAGTATAACAGAGTTACTGCCATTCAAATATTAAAATTAAATCTCCAGTGAGGACAGAACAAATCTGATAGAGAAAATAAACTCATTTTACAGAATTGCTCTGTATTACTATAGCAGTGTAGATCACTGCTTGCAGAGATGAGGTGTGATTGTTATAGTGCAGTTTATGAAAAATTGTCTGGAGGAATTTAGTGGCGTAGCACTGGAGTGAGTGGGCAGGCTCAGTCTTGGAGGCAATGTATCCAGAAGATGGGGGAAGTAAAACGTATCGATGAAGAACTGCATCCCTGTAACACTTTTGCCAGAGTTCTACAATTGGGACTTTTTAAATTAAAATTATTGGGGTGATGTGGGTGAATAAAGTTATATAGGTTTCAAGTGTATAATTCTGAGATATATCATCCGTATATTGCATTGTGTGTTTACCGCCCAAAGTGAAGTGTTTCCGTACCATACATTTGACTCCCTTACCTCGCAAAGTCAAGTCTTCTTCTGTAGCATGTATTTGACCCCTTTCATTCTTTGCTACCTCTCATGCCCTCTTCCCTCTGGCAACCACCATACTGTTATCTGCATCTGAGTTTTTGTTTGCTTTCTTGTTTGTTTATTTTTCGCTTTCGGTTTTATATGCCACACAAGTGAAATCACATGGCTCTTGACTTTTTCTCTCTGACTTCTCTTAGCATAATAGTTACAACTTTTTGTAACTGAGCAAACTTCATATCGTATTTGTCAATAAAAGAAAAAATAAACAAATTTATTACATCAAAATTAAAATTGTATGCACATCGACGTATATAATAGTGTGAAAGGCAGCTGCAAAATGGGAGAAAATATATGCAAATCATAAACATATAAAGAAATGAATATAAAAAACATATAATGAACTACATCTCCATAATACACAAGTGAACAAAAACCCCATTCATAAAAGGAAAAAAATACTTAAATAGATATTTCTCTGATGAAGGTATGCAAATGGTCGATAAACACATGAAAAGATGCTCAACGTCACTAATGCTTAGGGAAATGCAAATCAAAACCACAGTGAGACAGCATCTCACTTTCATAAGACAGGAAATACGGTGTTGGCAAAGATGGGGACCATTGGAACCTCTGTGCATTGTTGATAATAGTGTAACAAATGGTACAGCTGCTATGGAAAACAGTGTGGCATTTTCTTACAAAATTAAACATGAAGTAACCATACGATCTAGCATTTCCACTTTTGGGTATAGATTCAAAATAATTGAAAACAGGGTCTTAAAGAGATACTTATACACCCATGCTATTGCAGCATTACTCAACTGCAGCAGGACTGTGTCCGAGTATATGTTAAGGATGAATGGATAAGCAAAGTGCACTCTCTATACACAATTGAATCACGCGACTTTAAAAAGGCAGTAAATACTGACATGTGCTACAGCATGGATGAACCCTGAGGACATGGTGCTAAATGAAATATGCCAGTCACAAAAGAACAAATATTGTGTAACTCCGCTTAGATGTACATAGAGTACTCCAATTCATAGGGACAGAAAATCAAATGCCTACAAGGAGCTGGAGGTTGGGGGAAATGGGAGTATTTTATAATATGCACAGAGTTGCAGTTTCACACGGGGACCAGAAGACTGTGGATGGACAGTGGTGATGGCAGCACAACATAATGAGGATGGCTGAACTCAACATTCATTATGGCTGATGGCAATTTTTATGCTATGCATATTTTACCGTAATTTTCAAAGGTGATAAATAAAGAGTGATTTATTATTTTACCTAACTTATATTTGGTTCTTATTTTAAAGATTGAAGATCTGTATTATATTTAAAATAAATGTTTTTTAGATTATCATATGAACTAGAATACATACTTGTGCATAGTGAGTTACCCAAACTATATGTGGCATATAGGGGATGTATACATATACATATACATACATACATACATACATACATACACAACCATATATACACACATATACATGTGTACATATGTACACACAAATATATATTTGTAGATATATGTAGGTATGTAGCTACATAATATATGTAGGTATGAGGTCTGTCCAGAAAAGGCCCAGCCATTGTTAATAAAATGAGAACGGTGTGTGCAAGATAGATGTAAGCTGGCAGCCAAGGAGAGTGGACTGGGATGCACATGTGTGAACAATGATGCCTTCACTGTACTAGTCAGTGGGGTGGTAGATGCTGTTGAGTGAGGATATGTAGTACATGGCCATCACATTAAAAAATGGTTGGGTGAGTAGAGCAACGAATCTTCATCAAATTTTGCATTAAGCTTGAACATTCCTCTGCAGAAACTTTGGATGATTCAGAAGGCCGCAGTTATGGGCATCTGGTGATTGGCAGTTTCATCACAACAACATGGCTGCTTATGCATCATGTCTCATGCAGAGCTTTTTGGCAAATCATCAAATCAGCTAGGTGACTCAGGCCCTCTACAGCCCAGATTTGTCTCCCTACAACTTTTGGCTTTTCCTCAAACTAAAATCATCTTTGAAAGGGAAAATACTTCAGACCATTTATGAGATTCAGAAAAATACAACAGGGCAGCTGATGGCAACTGGGAGAACTGTGTGAGGTTCCAAGGTGCCCACTTTGAAGGGGACTGAGGCATCACTGTCCTCTGTACAACCTTTCTTGTATCTTGTATCTTCATCAATAAATGTATTTTTTTCATACTACATGGCTGGATACCTTGTGGATAAACCTGGTATATGAACATACATACTCATATACATGCTGGATATATAAAAAGAGTTATTATTTAAGCATAGCTTTGTTACTTCAGATATTAATTAGCTATACGGAATTATCTGATTATTTAGATATAAATGCATATATGTTGTATAAAGCTTTATGGATCAACATATATATGTTGAGCTGTGATTTGCATCTTTTCATATCAGCACACAGCAAGAATTTGGATTTACCACTCAGGAGACAAAGTAAGTGGTTCAGATAGGAACAAGTAACCCCCAAGAGTATTTTCAGTGCATAATGACTTCATACTTATGGTAGCTGTGGATGTCATCGTAATACACTGTCAAAATTCCTCCTTTAAGACTAACGCATTTGTTCCTTTGGTGCTGGAAGCAGTGGCACCTGTGGGCTCTGAGCCAAACCACTCTGTGGAATTTCTCCCCGCCTTGTCCCAGCTCACACGTCACTTTCTTGGGACAGTTTGTGTCTTACGATTATCTAGTGTAGGGAATGCAAACGCTCACCCACATTCCCTTTAGGTGGAGCTGCTCTGACCAGTCTTCCCAGTTCTAGAAGGTCTTGTGGGATCATCTGCAATCTTTACTGCGGCTTCTGGGTTTCTCAACAATCTCTCCTCTACTGTCTTCTCTTCCCCACAGGCCTCCATCACAAGGTACTTTCCAATAAACATCCTGAACACACCAGCCTCCGGGGTATTTCCTGGGCAACCCAACCAAGACAAAGATGAATATAATCCTCTGCAGGTTCCTGATACCACATCCTGGTAAATTTTCATGAAAATATAGAAGAATATCTAACATACTAGAATGAACACTGGAAATGGATGTAATGTGGAAACTTTGATCAAAGTTATAGAAATTTCCATGAACTTCAATTCGAAGTGATTGTGAGATACAACACCACAGAACATCAAGCAGAACAGACAATTGGACCAGAAAGATGGACAGATAAGGCTTTGATTACAAACCATTTTCCTCTTCACTCCAGCCTGAAAGAAGAGGCAGCTGCCCAGAAATGCAGCCAGCTGACTACATTACAATGGCTTTACAAGGAGATAGTAGTTTTTAAATTTCAGTCACTTTCAAAGAACTCATCTTTCCAGTTATTTGGAGGTTAAATATTCTAATCATTGTTGCATAAATACAGTGGCATAGTAGAGAGGGAAGGTGGTAATATACTTGAATTATGAATTATGGATTACTCGGTTCCAGACAAATATTGATGATAGAGATGGGCACAGACTCACCAATTTCTCCTCCTACCATCAGCACACACATTATATCTAAAATTAAGTTTCTTATTTGGGGTAAAATAATGATGGAAATGTTTTATAAATCTTTGGGTTTATTATATTTTCAAATGTTTTGCCGATATTTAATAACTGCATTTATTTCTACCAAGTCCGTGTAGACACTCTCTTTGCAGCTGAATTGTGAATTTATTGAAAATGAATAGGATGCTTTTTATAGTTGTTTCCATATGCTTGTGTAGTTTATGGTTTTATTTGCATTGTATTTATGTTGTTAACAGACGCTTGCCTTTCAATGTGGAGATCATTTGATGCACTCGAAAAGGGAATTATTTCCCCGTTGCTTTGGAGAGTGGAAGAGCTGACAGTAATGGAGGCGGTGCAGTGATGCGTCTTTGCTCCTTGTAGTTTTCTCTGTATTATCTCTGGCTTTCACTTGAAGAGCTAAAGAGTATATAGGATAAAAAGGTCTCGTCAACTGAATGGTGATATAGGATTTAACAACGAAGGTTGGGTACAGGAGTATTTGCAACACAATTTTTGTTTGTTCATTTACATAGTTGTTTCATTTCCCTTTGCCTCTCCTTTAGCAAACCAAGCCCTGCTTGTTGGATGTCCTCTAATTTGAGAGAGAATGCTGTGGATTCAGACTAATGTTAAAGCGTGTATCTATAATATGATGTTTAAGGAACCTTGGTTATTATCTGATTCTCTGAGCTCCTTAGGAATGTGTGATAAAATTAGGTAGCTGTAAATGGACAAAGTCAGAAAGTTGATGATATCTTTGTTTTGAGGAATAAAGTGATTTTACAAGGATAAGTTATAAAAGGGCCATCTGTACCTCGAAGACTAGAGACATTATATAGATTGCTCTAAAGGCACCTCAGTGCCTGGTTATGAAATAACACACAACCACTGTCTTTCCTGGGTATCTCCAAGGCAGGCTAATTGTGCAGTTCTTTTAATAAAGACATTATTAGTAATAGTATTCCCCTTATTATGATGTTGACAATTTAAACATGCACATTAGTCAAATTACTTAAATAAATTTGTGGAGAATATTGTTTTTATTCCCCAAGTGCTATATGCATTTTATAACCATATAGTTGGCCAGGAATATGAAGTTAAACTATCACATATCTCTATGTGCATAATAAATCCAGAGTTGTGGCAACATTCCTATAATCACATGACTATAAGTCCCTTGATCTCTGAAATCATGATTTATGGTCATAATCTCCATGACATGAAATGCTTTGTTAAAGACATCAGTGAAATATACTTGATTACAGATCAAACAATAGTTTCATAAGCTGGACCCAGAGACCAGTGGGTAAAGTTAGCATTCGATGAGAGGGTTGCTCAATCACAAACAAGTATCACATATGCAGTTTCTCTGGCACAGACCCACATGCCTATATGCAAACTCAACCATACACATACATTTTTGTTTTGTCCACCAGCCAGAACGATGTTCTGTAGGAGTACGGGGGACACTAAAACACGAGAGAGTCTCATTCAGATTGGAGTGAACAACGCAAGCTAGTATTCAGTATAGCAACTGAATAAAAAATATGGAGTATTACATTTATAAATCAACTAAAAGAGCAGTTTTGACAGTCCTCAGTAGGAAAAATGTAATAGAGGAATATCATTAAAACTCACCCTAGGAAATACATAAACAAAAATACTTTCTTAAGGAGTTTCAGGTTATTAACACATTGTTTATTCATTCCTTGTCAATATTCCTTTTGTAGTTTCCCAATAAGATTGTGATGTTAAAGCTGCTGGAGGGACTGGCTCCAAAAGTCACCTGAAAGTCGTTTTTCTGTAATTGTTCCCTTTACGTCTCACGAGACTCAGTGTGATGTTTCGTCTGCTTCCCCGATTTCCTCTTGTTCTGATCTAAAAATTGCAAGGAAATCGACTTCACCAAATGGACAGTTTTGCAGGATATAATCCATCTATTAGGGAAAAAATAAAGATGCTAAAGATTTTAGTAAAGATTTTATAAGTGCGGTGCCTTTATATTACATTAAAGAAAACTTACCAGTCACATAGTTGAATAAATAATTTTATTTCTAGATTTTATTCCCCATATTGTATAGTGAAATGAACTGTTTTGAAGTATTTTATCTGGTAATTGGTCTACCAGATAATTTCTTCTAAAATGTTAGGGCTAATTATTAAACCAATTATTTATGATCCTAAATGATATGCATATATAGGGGCATGCTTGTATCAATGTACACTGATAAGCACTGAGCACTTAACATTCAAGCATTCATGCCATAAATGTGACAGAAAGTTTAAATAACTTAAGTAAATTCACACAGCTATTAAAAGGCAGAGTTACAATTCAAAACCAAGCAATTTGATTCCTGAGCCTGTGGTTTAAACAACACCCCAGGTGGTCTTCCCAGATTGTAATGATTTAGTACAAAATCATCCTTTTTTACAAAAGGAAATTCAGGTTCCACATAAATATGATCAACCTAAGAATGAGCACCAATTAAATACCAGTGTCTTTTCTTTTTGGAGCACTTTGGTAGGTCTCAGTATCCCATAACATAACTTTTAAAATGAAGTATTTATTTAACAAAATGTATTACGAATAATAATATAAACAAAAAATTAAACAAAATACTTATTATTATCTGCTTAGTAAAATGGAGTGTGGGCAAAGGATTGAAGTATAAATATATTTGATAACAGTATTTACACTGAAGAGCATACAGTTTACCATAAAATGTGTAAAGAGATGTATAATGAATTAAAATGATTCCTAAAAATGGAATCTAGGAATTCTTATTTCGCACAGTGAGTCCACTGGAAAGGATTCACTAATAAGACTACATGCAACGACGTGAGTGGCTTGAATCACTACATTCTGTCTAGACTAGGGCGTGTTTGTGTATCACAGACTGTCTTCATTTAGAAGCGACCGACTTGATATTTGAATAGAATCAAACAGAAAAAATACAATTACCACCACCATTACACGATATTCTTTGGTGTCCATACACCATTCTGTCTTCAGTGTCTCTTCTTCCACCTGGAAAAGTGCCAGAGACACCAGACCCGATGCCTGAACTTGCTGGAGATGAGCAGAAAATAATGTCTTTTAAAGCACCTCAAAATCTACATGCAGTTCTCTTACAACCTGGCTTGTAGAACACTCTACATTTATTCAACAGATGAATGGGTTGAACAGTTGCAATGTTCTCAAGTGTTCCAAAATGCATGTTTCTAATTCTCACTGTACATTTATCCAGTCTCCCCGTGGCTCACTAATTGATCACATACGTGGGTGCCAAGCAGGACTGCACAGCAGACATCTGGCTGGGGCCACACTCAGGATCACAGAGGTCATTGGCCTGCCAATTAGCAAACCTTGGAGGTCATTTTAGCACCAGCAGTTGGCAGCTGTGTTTGGGATGGATTGTAAAACAGTTTTTAGCTTAGTCAAGGTGCTCTCCTTGCCAATTACCAAAGCCATGCAACCATTATTAACTTTTATCAGTTATGACAAAATAGCTAGTTTTGAAATGTTATCTGAGAGGGTTATTAAAGCCACTCTAATTTTGGAGGTTGAAAATATGGCTCCTTTAAATGTTGAAAATACATATGTTCTTTCCCGCCCATAGTCAGGGCATGTATTGTTTCCTCACCCGTGTTCTTCTCACCTGCAAAAGCCGGTGGACCCCTCCACACTGTTGGGGTTGCTGTGGAGAGTGATGATGTCACGCGCACAGCAAGGGCACGTGACATGGTTTGTTGGGTGTGAGAGGGGTTTCCATGGATGCCTGGCAGGCCACCAAAGCCAGTCCAAAGTGAAGTGAGAGAGCAAGAGAGAACATGGACTGGAGTTTTAGTGTAGTTGTGGGGAAGGGTTGAGATGAGGGTCCCCACACGCAGATAGGGAATTGCTGTTTGAATTTCCCACCCGCACCAAAGGAGGGAGAACCCAGACTTTCTATCAACTTGTCCAGATGTGGGGCAGAAGGGGAGAGGGAAGGGGGAGACTTAAAAACTGTCAGCAATCAAACCTCAAAAAACCGTTACTATTTAAATAAATATCGAGAAATACAGGTACTCTTTATGATTTCATCCCTGCTAGACACAAGGGAGTGAACAATAGGTGACAGTCTGGTACACAGGGTGGTGCACTTTGCAAAGAAGGAGGTTGGATGGCCCTGGTCCTAATATTTAAAGGAGCCTGCAGGTCTCAGGTACTGGGCTGAAGGGCTCCCCCTATAGGAGGACTCCAGAGCAGCCCACTGGAGCCCCCCAGGACCCATGGGAAAACGACTTCTCTATTTTAACTTTCTGAACATGAAACCTGGGGGTGGCAGAAGGGTGGGAAGGCCGCATGAAGTTAAAATTGACGCCACCCATACCTTTCTCGGAGACATCATCCTAGTTGATCCTAGCACGCCTTCCAAATCACCTGACCCCAGTCATGGCAGGAGGCTAAGCTTCTCTGGGCCATTATCACCAAATGCATTTATATGCCCATGTTGCTAGGCAACACATCAGTGGGACCCCTCTCCTCGGCCTCCCTGATCCTCCAAAATCTCCTCTTCTCTCCCAAATGCAGTCTCTTACTTTTGCAAAATTTTCGTTATCTTTTCTCTTTATCTTTCTCAGGGTGAGTTATAATCTTCTTTCTCTTATTGCTCCTTGTGAGTATTATGTCTCTCTTAGAGCTCAACCAAAAGTACCTTTTAATTTTCTTGACCATTCTATCCCCTGCTTCATGGACCATAGGAAGTAGGGTGATGTCTTACATGACCATATATGTTCCCAGCTCACCTCCCCTGCATCTGGTCCACCTGCCAGATTAGGAGGCCCATCCTCCTAGGAAGGATGAGGTTCACTGTATTAAAGATGGCAATTTTTATTGGTGCAATTTTTATGTAGTGCAAATTGGCTTAATTTTTAAAAACTTTATCCTGCCTTTTCTACATTCCTGATTTCTTATATTTACTAGTTAACTTTTAACTTTTTTCTCTTATAAAATCAATACATTTATTTTTTTTCAAAAATAGACATAGTACAAACGAAAAAGACATGATGAACCATTTAGTCTTTCTATGTGCACTTGAAGTGTCCTTGGGTGCAACTGACCATACTGTGTGTTTTAACAACCAACTGTTAACTGGCACAATGAAAATAAAGGTTAATTGTCTTAAAATTTACTGAATCTTCAGAGAATTCACACATTCTGCTGACTTATCCTTTGTGTTCTTTCAAAAGTTCTAAATGCAAATGAACTGAGCTACCTTTGGAAACTTATTTTTCTTTCACCCTTTACTGTGTATCCAGCATCTTTCTATGTCACAACCTAAGTATAAAAGGTCATATAGTTTTTAAACAATTTTTAAATTCTGACAGGCTTTACATAAGCATATGAATACTCTGAATGTGCTCACTTTGGCAGCACATATACTGACTGTCCCAAATGTGGGACAGAAGCAAGGCTGCGATCGCCATATGTGCAGGTTAAGTTGGAGACCCCAAGGTTTTTAACCTCTCCTGTGTGGGGAACATGTGGAAATACGTTTCCCACCTGCTGGAAGGGACCTGGCTCATGTACTGACACTGAATCGAGTAAATACACAGCTCCCACATGCTGCACCTCAGAAGCCATCCAAGCAATTTTAAAATCAATTTGGTGTTTGACAGGGAGCCATTGCCATTCCCGTAGGAAAGCAGGGACATGCTGAGGCCATTTAGGGGGAAAAAAATTCTGACGGCAGCATTTTGCTAAAGTTGAGCTTTCGCAGCATTGTTTTGTTGTTTCTCTCACAGACCTTTTAGGAAGGGGCATGATGATATTCTGACCCACAGGTTAAAACAGCAAAATCTATTGCCTCAATCTCAGTGGGAAGGCAATTGGTGGATGCTCTCTGGTTTAAAGGTAAAATTAAATTATTGTCAGAGATCTGAAATTACGATACAAAGGCAAAGGTTGATTCCAAATTATCTGCCAAATGTTTGGCATAAGGACAGTGGCCGCTGTCATGAAATTTAGCAAAGACAGGAAGCTTCAGGAAGTAACATACATCAGGCAGTAATTCTAGTTTCACTGTTGGGCATCATTGCCTTGGGCATTTAATAATATGTACTGAATGATAATACTAGATCAATGTAGTATTTCATTCTACATATATGTTTTTAAATCCATATAAATTACATTTGGGTTTAAATCACTAGCTTTGCATTTTATAATCAATATCATCAGTGGTAGCATCAATCCCACTGATTGCTAGAATTAACATTCACTACCTTGACTTTCACCATTTTAATATGTATCGTGTATCCCTTCCTCCTCACTTCTCTGAGAATAATTGCCAAAAGCAGATTCCTCAAGATGGCGTTGCCATCGTAATAATTGAGCTCCTACTTCTTTACATTCAAGTGTGCCTGTTCGATGTTCAGATTCTAAGGTCTGAAAACCTTGTTGAATTCTAACTCTGGAGCTGTTTGGGTGGTGTGGGATGATTGATTCCTAGTGGTAACAAGGAGGAGAACTAGGAAAAGTTATCTGAAGAGAAGGATGCCACTCAGAAAGAAGAATGAAATGTACCCTAAAACACAGAGGGATACATTCCTAGAAAGGAATACTAGCTGCACGTAAATCCCCACTCCCACCCAGGGATCCTCTGAATATAGGCGCACAGTCACGTGTTGTCCTAGTGAGCAGAGATGCAAATCCTTTCCATTCAACCTTAGAACCCACAAGTGAAGACTGCTGCCCACTTAAACTCTAGAGACACACAGCTGTGGTCCTGACATTCGGTGTCTATCTGCCCATCGCAGACTCACTCAGTGGGGATGCAGACGGACAGCATGTCTTTAGTCTGCCCTAAAAACATCACTTTTTTGTGTGGGCATGAAATCCAGGATGCTAAACAAGACTACTAGAATCTCATCTATACAATACTAAAAAGCGTATTTTATTAACATTTTACTTCCTAAATTTTGTTTAAAATACATGCATGTTAATCTCAAATGTTTTTGTTATTAAATGTAACGCCATACTGTTAGTGTACACTAGGTTTATAAAATAAGTGAAGAAGAAAATAATTAAGGATACTGTGTCAGCCTTTACTCTTAATTTCTCTTCAAAATAGCTAGAATTGTTATACAAAATTTGTTGAATTATTCATACTGTTCTCATACTACTTATTTACTATTCAATATTTTCATCATTATAATACATTATTTTGGAGATGTTACTATTTCCATACCAGGGGCCTAGTAGATGTATTTTTCTTCCTTTTTAGTATATTTCTGTTTATGCTTACGACAATTCCAAGTGAAAATGTTTTTCTCTGTCATAGAGAATAAATCAAGAATTTCAGTTTTTATATGTAAAACAGATTTATTACAGGGAAGGAAATATATTAGTTTCATGATATTTGGCTTCAATATTTCATGTGTGTACTTTTCCCACTCTGGATATTCATAACCCATAACTCAAAAATAACTGGAAAAATATGCTATTATATTGGGTTTCACACTGACTTGATATGCCTTGCCCTGCTCTCTGTATTTGGAACTCACTAGCCTCTATCCCCTATAATGAGTATTGGAAATCAGTATAATCAGTTATATAAGGACAGAAATGATAGATTAATTAGCCTAATGTCCATGAGGCACATTTTCACATTGGAACAAGGAGCTCTAAGTTCTAAAAATACAAGTAGAGCTGGATTCTGATTCCTAGACTGAGCCAGCCGTATTCAAACTTGACAATTCCTCCCCACCCCAAAGAGCTTTTCTGGGTGCTTAACGACGTCAATTAAAGCACTGCTTTTCTGGTATCTTTACGGACCACTATAATATTAATATTATACTCTAGGAAAGATAAAAATCCCATGAACCATTTTCATTTTTATTGAACCATTTTCTCATTCCTGATGGTTTCGTCCTCGATCCTGATGGTCCCACAGCTTTTTACTTTAAAATTTAGGAATGCTAGGTTGACAGCCATACATTTTGACTCTGCAGCTTCCCCACTTTTTGACTGGCAGCTTCCACCGTGATCAGTCATTCGTCTCAGTCTGGACAGAATCTCTGCCTCTTAGCTCTGCTCACTAAAGTGATTTAGAATTGCTTTTGAACTTGGGGTAGAGGCCATGGACAAATACGGCCCTGAAGAGCATTCTCCATCATTTCAGCTCCCAGATGGCATTTTAATAGGTTAGTCATTCTCCTAAGGTACTCACCTACTCTTTCACCTTTGCTCAGTTTACAAATGTTTATTTTTGTTCAGTCTCACCTTCTGGGGCAGAATGCAAAACTGCTTCAACCAATTTTTCTGAGCCTGCCTTTACAAATTCTCATCTGCTAGACCATTTGGTTTATCTCTGCAGTCGGCCAGTGCATGCAATGTATGGAGTTTGTCTGCTGGCAAAACAACCCCTAGTAACCAGTTGAAATTGTGCCAGCGAAGTTTATAACAGGACTAAGCATGGGCAACTTGTGAAGAATCTCTATGACTGTTCGTTTTGGAGAGGACTCTGAACCATGATTTCTGAGAGTTTATGCCTGAGGAGCTCGCGCACATTTATGAAACTGTTGGCTGAAACATTGACCATGTGTCCAGGCTCTGCTGTACACTTGCATCTACTACAAACTAGAATTGGGGCTCCCATTTCTGAAATAGTCTAAGTGCACAGGAATGAAACTGGGGTAGAGTCCCATGGCCAACCAAACTGAAAGGGAAGCAGGTGAGCTTTGCACATAAGGTTGAATCTTGGTTCGATCTACAGTTCTAAAACTATAATTTAGTTATTGGACAGGTTACCAACCCTAAAGATAGCACTAAAATATGCTATTTTTCAGTGTCCTTTATAAACTATTTTGATATCCCTCAAAGCATTTTATTTACACGATGACCCTGAAAATGAATGAATGCACAAGGTAGATAAACACACCAGGCCATTTACAAACTTGCATTTAAAACAAAATCACATGGCATCTTGGAGAAGGCATCCTATACTAAGTACCACCCATCAAACTGGCACCATGTCACATGCTGATGTCCTCCTTAGCTTCTTTGAATGTGTACCTACAGTTTCTAAAGAAAGTTAGCAATCCATTTTTGCTAGTGGTAGACTAGTTAATTCTGGAGACACAACTATAGCACCTGAGTTCTTGGGAAAACTGCCCAAAGTCTCGACATTTCTTGCCATCGTATTGCCAAAAAGACAGGCAATAGGTACAGCTCAAAATCCAGTTCCCTGGGTCTCAGCTGAATGCTCCCTTACTTTATGCAGGAGGACATGTAACTTTGGATTTCACATCCTATTCACTGCAAATTAATGATTGAAACACCACCTGTAAGGTCAATCTTTTTCATTGTTTTATTTAAAAAACCAAGGAGCTTCTCTGATTGATTTCTCAAAATATTTTAATACTTACATTGCTAAAAGTATAGCCTATTATACTGGTCTTAAGATACATATTTTTTCACATACTTACATATCAGAAATTGAGAAATGTCTTAAAATCAACAGTTTATAATTATAACTCTATCTTATACATGACAGGGTAAAAATTACAGACATGATATTAGTGAAAGTTTCAGTCATTGGTAACAGTGATGATTAAATATAGTATATTTTACTGTAATGACAGAAAAGAATAAATTTTAGATTGCTGAAGAAATTCATCATTAATTAAGTGGACTTCAATGTGAAATATATGATATATTAGCCAGGAAATTCTCAAAATAGATGAAAGGGAACTTCTTGGGAATTCTGAATCTTTTTGGGAGAGCATCACAAGAGTCTTTACTGTAGACTAGAAGGATCTTCAAGGTTCCTAAGTCTGTTCATTTTAGCAGTGTGTATTTTATTCAGGGGTTTCCTGTACATGGGAAACTGTGAGACACAAAGCCAGAATATCAATCATAACACCCCTCACATAAGGGTTTTTGGTTGAATCATTCATCTTAGTAAACTAAATAAGCTTCTCTTAGATTTTGAATGAAACAAGCAGAAATATGATTTTTGGTTGGCATAGATATGTCTTCCCTGCCACTGACAGAAGCATTTTAAAGACACATAAATTCAAGAGCTTGTCTCCTTTGCATGAGGACTTTAGGGGATGTGCTACAGTGAAGAAGGGCCCGTGTTAGAAGAACCAGACTCACCTGAAAAAATTCCATATTTCTATCAACATTCAGAAGGAACTCCAGGGAAAATCATCATCTACTATAACAACTATTCATGTAGGAAAATGGTTAAATTATGACTTTGGGTATTGTTAAAGTTAACAGAATTCTGCAAATTAAAAATGCGATGTGGGCAGAGCTCCTGGTGTTGCCTCTGATTGAAGCCCTCATATTCATAATGTGCAAGTAAAACTAGAAATCAAAACAAAACAATAGCATCAACAAAAGAATGTCACTATCATTTGTATTTCCTAATGGAATACTTGCCAGTAAAAGGAAAACCATCAAGGAAAGCCTCTCAGAAAAAAACATATTATAAAACATAACAAATAAGAAGGTAAAAAATTAGCATATATATGAATATAACTGTGTATATATATCACACAGTACTTTGAATTATGATCATAAAGGTTGAAACAGATTAGAACATAACTTTCTTCTTTAAGTCCTGTATATTCTATTCTTCAGTAGTTTTTTTTTCAGTGAGTACCTGTGGGTGCTATTCTCTTTTGCTGTTAGGTTGCTTTGATCTGAATAGTTAGTATGTATTTTTACTCTCTCTGTTGTTTGATGGATTGACTCCTCCTGCTTCTAATAATGTAGAAAGACACGCAAACTGCACTGATGTTCCTCTTCTCCCTGGGGATGCTGCTGGACTCGGACCAGCCCAGACAACCCCTCACTTAGGAGGTGCCCAGCTCATGAATGAAATGTGGGTAAAAGTGAGGCAGGAAAGAGTGCGTGTGGGAAATCCAGGACCCCTCTTCCCTTCTCGACCAGTGCCCACACAGCTTCCCTTGGGCAACTCTGAGCACTGGGTTTCAGCAAGGAGTGGTGTGGAAGGACCCAGAATCTCTGATTCCAAGGAAATTTATAGTGTGCAAAAAGCAAACACTGATGTTGTTAGGATAACGAGATGTGGGAGTTATTTGGTATAATAGTTTATCCCAACTAACCCAAGTGATGATTTTAAGTAAAGCAGAATTGCCATCCATTTAAATGTTGGTACTGATACAGGGTGCAGCCAAGAGGAGGGCCCCCAAAAGGAATTTGGAATGGGGCCCAGAACTCAAGGTGTCTAGGAAATATTAGAGAGATATATAAGATGTCCACCCGCCTTCCCCCATAAGTGTGAGTTGGGGGAAGGGACACAAGGAGCAGTGCATGTAGGGCTGTTTTGAACAGCCACAGCCTTGTAGCTAATCCCTGGCATGGTCATTTAACATAGCTATGGCCTTTGGCGGGGTCACTTGGATATGTTAAATGGCTGTGGCCATGCTTGGATGGAACATGTAAGTGGGGGGCAGGTCCCCCGAGTTACAGCACCTGCGTGGGAGCTGGAAGAAGATTGGCTCCAGGATATTGGCCCATATTTGCCCAGACTCACGATGGCAGCCTTGTAAACTTGGAATAATACAGGGATGCTGGCAGGTGTAGCTGATTGTAGAAGGAGTCAGAAATGGGGGTACAGAGGAAGATTGGCACAGGGATTTAAACCCAGACACGGCTGCCATTGGTGGGGAACCATGCGGTCTTAGTGAGAGTACAGATCCCCTTGCAGCTTTGCAAGGGGAAAACCATGCCGTCTTAGCGAGAGTGAGGACCCCTCTTGGCTTTGGTGAAAAAGGGAACCACGAGGTTTTGCCAGGGTGCACAACCCCACAGCTCTGGTGGAGGAAAGAAGAGACTTTGCCTGGAAAAATGGGTACAAAGAACTCTTTCCAGTAGACCATGAAAAAGTGCCACATGGCTTTGGATTAATTGGATATCCTGCCTGGACAGCAACTCCGCTGATAGTGCCAGCAGCCTAGAATCACGGACCTGTGCTCTTTCCCTGTGTTACATGGTACTCTGAATTAGGGCAGGGGCAGACAGGAGCTGCTGAGTGCATCTGTGGGTATCTTAAAGGACTTTGATATTTTAATGAAGATGTTAGGTCACTACTTTAAGTCTGTATAGCCTTAAATAAACACTTCCTTTCCTTTTCACAAATCTCTGGCATTGAGAGATATCTTTGCAGTTGGTGGTGGACACATGAGCTCAGTAGGTGGTCTGGACAGGATTAGTGTACCATCCTCCAGGAGTCTGGGCCCTTGCGTGTATGAGACTGTTCTGTAACAGTACTTTAGAGGAAACATTTATTTTCTGACATGCCTCTTTTTGAAGATTTTTCTTTCAATGCTGAATTTGTGATGTTACAATGAAATGTGTATAGGCCTAGACTGACTTGGGAGGTTTTTGATAAAGGGACATCTTGAAGTAAAAGCAGAAGGCTTTACAGACATTTGTACTGCAAACTCGGAAAGTTACATATAATTATTTCACATAATTTTCTATGTTAACACATAGCTCCTACCTCTCAAACTCACAAACATATTTTTCAAGGATGAAAAAAGGAGTAACTATGTGAGGTGATAGATGAGTGAATTACTTCGATTGTGGTAATTATTTCAAAATACATGCATATATTAAATCTTAATTGTACGCATTAAACATATACAAATTTTACTTGTTAATAATAAAGTTGGAAAAAAATAAGATGGTGCAAGAGCTTGAAGTCAGAAAACTGTGCTTTAAATCTAATGTTTTTATTTTTTCAGCTTTCTTAGGGCATAATTGCCAAGTAAGATTGTAATAATATATCTAAGGTACACAACGTGTTGATTTAATTCACACCTACATTGTGAAAGAATTCTCCTTTAATTAACACATCTATCATTTTAATACACGTCTTCTTTTGGAAAGAATGCTTAACATGGGGTCTCTTAGCAAGTTTCAGTCATATAACAAAAGTGCAATCAACTGTAGCCACCATGTTTTATGCACGAGATCCTCAAACATGTTCATCTCACAGCTGAAAGTTGCCTTTTTTACAAAATGAAGCAAAATGATGGCAACTTGCACGATCGCCCACTTTATTGTGACGGCCTGGAACCAAACCCGCAGCGTTTCTGACGGGGCCTGCCTGCTTCAGGCGCCTGCTGCTCGAGGGTGCAACAATTAGCCTCAGGTGAAGACTGCCCCAGGCCTACCTGCGTCTGAAAAGGAACATCTGAAAAGCTCAACCCATTTTGAAGTAATGTAACCACATCCCATAATAAACCTCAATGATAGTTACAGAAAAAAAAATATCTAGTAACTGCTAAGGTAAAACTTATAGTATCTGATACCCAATGAAAAACTACAAGGCAAACACAGCAATAGGAAAAATTGCTCAAAGTGAGGAGAAGAACAAATCAATTGAAACCATCGAAACTTGGCTCAGATTTTGTCATTAGCAGACAAGCACATTAAATATTAAAATTTATTGGAAAGTTATAAAGTCTTCAGCATAGATAGAAAAGTCTTCCAAAAAATGGCGGCACTGCAACAACTGAAAGTTAGAAAGAAGAAAAACAAGGATTCTAACCCATACCTTGTACTATATGCAGAATCTAAATCTTGATGGATCATAGACATAACTACAAAATCTAATTCTATAAAAACACTGAAAGTAAACATAGAGGAAAATGATTATAACCTTGAGCTCTGTAAACATTTTTATATACAGCAATAAAAATTAAAAAAAGAAAAGATTAGCAAGCCGAATTCAGCAATGAAATATAAGTAAATAATAAATACATAAATAAAATAAAAACAGCTATAATGACTGGCATCCAGTTAAATCTACTAGTATAAAAAAGAGGATGATAACACAAATCATAATTATAATATAAAACAACAAATATAAAACATCTAGAATAACCACAGATGTTAAAAGCAGCAGTCAAGAAAAAAATTTAAATTATTACAACTGTGTTTCAAACATCCAAGTATATAAAGATGGAATATAAAAGTGATAAGAAATCAAACTTCTAGAGTTAAAAAATAAAATGTTTGAGATACAAGTTTTACCAGATGTAATCAATAGAAAATTTAACATTTTAATGAGAAAGCAAAATGAAAATTGGAAATTATTTTAAACTGAAGAAGAATAAAAACAAAATATGTCAAATTTGATGTTAGAAAAGAAGGAATTTCTCAAATAATTTACCCCAATTTTTTTACTGTAGTAAACTAGAAAAACCTAACATCTTTTCACATTACTTGTGAAATTATCATTTTTGCCATTACAGGAATTTTTGTAAAATATCCAATGCATTTACTATACTAAGTATTCTCTTCATTTCACCTATGAATCAGTTCAAGGTCTTTTTCTGGAGTGTACTCAACTTCTATTTAGTTACTTTTGGTTATGCCATAGGATCAATAAATGTGTGTGCCTGTGCTTAATATAGATTGCACAGGACTTAAAATTACAAAAAGAGTTTGTACAATGTTTTTTGTTAATCCTTTACATGTGACTGCTAGTTTGAATAGTTGTAAGTTAAATTTTTATTAGGAGCACACATTTATTATTTACATTTTAACATGCAATTTCATACTCGAAAATTCTGGCACCAATTTGACTCTTGGTAAGTGGGTAACTTTTCCTATTTATCTAGTAGCTATCCATCATTTATATCTTTAGGATTTAACTATTTTTTGAATAAATTTGATATTCTGATAATTTCAGAGAAAACATTCTTGCTGTATTTTTTTTGCCCTAATATAGCTCTAGAGTCAATAGTCACTCATATTGTTTGGCTTCAGGAAATAATCTTCTTTTTAGCTTTGGACAAATTTTCCCATTGTCATATATTCTGGAATTTTTAAATGAATAACAGTACTCTAATTTATTTTCCATATTTTCTAAATTTCATATAACATTTTAATATATTATACTTTGTTCTCCTTTTAAAAGGATTTCTTTTTTTCTTTTCAAGATTTTATTTATTTAGTTTTAGAGAGAGGGCAAGGGAAGGAGAAATAGAGGGAAAGAAGCATCAAGGTGTGGTTGCCTCTCATGTGCCCCGTACTGGGGACCTGGCTGCAACCCAGGCACGTGCCCTGACTGGGAATTGAATTGATGACCCTTTGGTTTGCAGGCTGGTGCTCAACCCACTAAGCCACACCAGCCAGAGATGTTCTCTCTTTGGAAAATATTCTCAACTTACTCTTCCAAGACTTTATCTTTTAAAATATTTTTATTTTGGTATTGATAGTATAATGATCATAAACTCTCTCATTTTCTGATCTTTCCATTTTATACCATTTCCCTAAACTAATATATGCATGAATGTCTCAGAAATTATGCAAGCATGAAATGTTGAGTTCTCACGAAACAGGGTAAATATTAAAGGCAGTAACTCATCGAGTCATGCTGACTTGGTCTCTCCCCATGTCTCCCATGGGAAAGACAAAAACTCTCATGTCTTTTCCAGGCAAAGGGAGAAAAACTGCAATGTGTTTAGACAGTAGAAACAGGATCTGCCTTGGAAGAGGGGGGACCTCATGCTCCCAATCAAGGAAGATCCGAAAGAAAGCAACACACAAGTGCTTGGGCCATGTATAGACGCCCTTGACCTACTGTTCCTTCTGACTGTGAAACAACACTGCAAGCGTGAACCTCCAACTTCCTTCATCAGTTAGATGGGTCACCCTCCCTGTCAGTTTTTCCTCCAGGTCCATGATGAAAACACTACAGAGACAAGGGACTGTTAGCAAGTAATCGAATAATGCCATTATATTTATTA
>PVKM010009066.1:0-37659 GCA_004027735.1 Carollia perspicillata | reverse complement strand
ATAAAACTGCAGAATTCAAACTTATAAAATATTTAGTGAAACAGTCCACTAGAAGCAAAAATTAGCTGTCAACAAACAGCAGAATTAGATACCCAAGACTTCATAGGATGAGATTCTTTTTGAGAGACACTTAAAAAAAATGATTACAGACCCCCCCCACACACAAAAAGCATTGAAAACATAACAAAAGTCAATACTCTGTGAAAAAACAAGCAGGTAGATTTTAAAGTGAACCAAATAGAACTTCTGACATAAAAAATACAGTCATTAACATTAAAAGTTCAATGGAAAAGGCAAATATCTAATTAAATACATGTAGTAGAAGAGAGATGGTGAACTAGAATATAAAGTAATAAATCAGACTGCAATGTATAGAGAGAAAAAGAAGTGAAAAATAGGAGACAATGAATGAGATTACCTAGTGTATTAAAATAAGAGCTCCAGAAAGAGAATGGAAGAGAGGGTATATTCCAAGGGAGAATATTTTATTTATTTTTAAAGATTTTATTTATTTATTTTTAGAGAGGGGGAAGGGAGGGACAATGTGAGGGAGAAAAATATTGATCAGTTGCCTCCAACCAGGGACTGGGCCAGTAACCCAGGCATGTGACCTGACTGGGAATTGAACTGGTGACCCTTTGGTTTGTCGAACAACACTCAACCAACTGAGCCACACCAGTCAGGGTCAAAGGAAGAATATTTTAGACTGAATCAGGAAGTCCAACAAATTCTGAGTAATACAAGTCAAAATAAATCCATACCTAGATACATCATTATGAAATTATGAAACACTAAAGACAAAGAGATTTAATGCAAATGAAAAGACAGATGAACTACAGAGGAAAGAAAATCAAACTTCTCAATAATGAGGAAGGTGTGAAGACAGTGGAATAATATCATTAACATGTTGAGAGAAAATAATGTCAACTGGGAATTTTATCATTCAAAAGAGCAAAATAATGACATTTTCAGATAAATAAGGAAGAAATCATGTTTTTTCATATATGTATATGTATACATATACATTTATATATTAATGATAGTAAATCAATATATACATATATATCTATACCAATGATCGTAAAAGTACCACATATCAAAATTCACTATATGTATCAAAATAAAATCATGTGTGTTTTGTTTTTTTGCTCAAAATTATGTTTTTTGAAATTCAATCATGTTGAATTTCTAGCTGTAGTTCCTTTCTCTATGGTATGGTATTCCATTCATGATTATACTGCAATGAATCCACTCTATCGTTGATAAACACTTGGGTTGTTTCTAGTGCTTTGCTATTGTGGACAATGCTGCTCAGATATTCTCATACAAGTACCCAGGCAACCATGTGAAATACTTGGTTTTGCTTATATACCTAACATATGAATTACTGGTTTGTATGATATGTACTCTTAACTAAATGATGAAAAACTGCTTCCCCACTGACTACACTAATTTATAGTACCCTACCAGTATTGGTGGGTGCCAAAACTTACTAGTGTCAGAATTTAATTTTTGCCAATCTGATAATTATGAAATTGTATTTCATTGAAGTTTCAATTTGCATTTTTCTAATTATTAATTAAATTAAGCATCTTACCATGTTCTATGACCATTGATGCTTCACCTCGTGCAAAATGCCTACATATTTTGCCCATTTTTTAAAATTGAACTATGTATCATTTCCTTCCTTCCTTCTTTCCTTTGTTCCTTCTATTCTTCCCTCCCTACCTCCCTTCCTTTCTTTTTTTAGAGTTTAAAGTTAAAGAAAGTTTATTAGTGAAGCAGTGAGACAGAGAGTGGCTACTCCACAGACACAGCAGCCCCTTCCTGGTGCGATTTACTTCTTGTATTGAGGCTCATTTTTCAAGGGTAGGGCATTCGATAAAGAGGAGGGATATTTAGGATTTGGGGGAGAAAGGGGTGGGGACTTCTGGGAAGAGCCCTGTCAACCATGCTGTGTTCTTATAGGGGCTTTTTGTTTTTTATTATGGTGATGTTGTGTATGTAGAATGCTAACTTATGACAATGAGTATATAACAAGACTAGGGGGTTACCAGAAAGTGAAATTAGTTACCATGTTGGATTGAGCTGGTGTTCTGCTAGATAGTTCTTGGAGCCCTTGTAGATGAAAAAGGGCCACATAATAAACCTAATGAGCTCAGGGGAGGCCTGTGTGATGGCCTTATAAACTCAGAGACCTAAAGTAACCACATAGGATGGTCTGAAACTAAAAACTTTTCTAACTAAAAGCATGGTGGGCAGTCATGTCCAAGGCTAGAATCTTCCCTTAAAAAAGTCAATCTTTACCTTAATTGACTGTCTATTGTCTTTTTTCATCTATGATAACATATGCTTGGAATGTCAAATTTCCTTTTTTTGGACTCCTCAAAGCACAGGCACCGAACCAGGAGACCACAAATCCCCTCATTGCTGTTGTTACCATGTTCATTGTTGCTTGTTAACTTCCTGTACCCACCTGTGTAAAAAAAGTATGTGTCTATCATTTTACTTTTTATCCATTCCCAGAGGTTTCCCCATTTTGCTTTCTCCCACCACCCTAATCTATTTCCTGTATATTTCATGTAATTCCTTATACTTCCTGTTTTAATTGTAATCTATAAAATAAGTTGCAAAACTGCCATCTTGACGGCATTTTTTTCAATCCACTGAGGTTTTGCTTCCTGGCAATTGTAGTCGGTTTGGCTCAGATCTACTCATAAAAATCCTTACAGCTTTGGATGTTTCTTACATTGACACCCTTACTGATTCCAGACCTTTGTCCACTTACCATATCTCACCCCAGCCCCCACCCGCCCCGCCAGAGATTTTGTTCCTCCTTAATCTTAAGCGGTTATTGGAGCTGAAAGTATGTCTCATTTTCTTATAGATCTCTAATATTGCATATACTAAGCTTCTGTTTGTTTCAGATGTTGCAAGTGTCTTTTTTTTTTAGCTCCCCCCATTCATATTATGGTGAATTAGATTCATGAAAGGCCTTAGTTTTTAATGTATATGAATTAATCATCTTTTAATTTTATTTATGGTTTATATATATTTTCTCTTAGTTAAGAACCTCTTCTCTACCCTGTGTTTTTTAAGATATTCCTATGTGGTTTCTTTTTGTACAGTTTTTTGAAGGTTTTATTTATTTTTAGAGAGAGGGGAAGGGAGGGAGAAAAAGAGAGAGAGAAACATCTGTATGAGAGAGAAACAATGATGGGTTGCCTCTTGTACTTGCCCTGACTGGGGACCAAACCTGCAACCCAGGCATGTGCCCAACCGGGAGTCGAACTGGCAAGCTTTTGCTTTCTGGAATGATGCCAATCTGACTGAGCCACACCAGTCAGGGCCTTGTGATTTCTTCTAAAAAAATAAACTTTTGCCTATTACCTTTAACTCTTTGATTCACCTGGAGTTATATCCAGTAAAATTGCTAAGCTCTCTATTACTTCTTGGAATAGACTATATATTTAAATTCATCTCCCATTGTGGCTGTAACAAATTACTACACTCTTTTTGTGGCTCAAAACAACACATTTATTATCTTACACTTCTGGAAGTCAGAATTCTGAAAATGGATCTCACACGGCTAAAGTCAGTGTGTTGGCAGGGCTGTGCTCCTTCAAGGGAGGCGCTTGGAGAATACATTTCTTGCCATTTCTAGCCTTTATTAAAGTCTTCTCACATTCCTTGGCTCACGGACGCCTTCCAACTGTGTCACCACTCACATCTGTTTCCATTGTCACGTCTTCTGTGATTCCGATCCTCTTGCCCCCCTCTTATAAGGACACTTATGATTATACAGGGCCCACCTGGGTGATCCAGGCTAATCACCCAATCTTAAATCCTTAACTTAATCACATCTGCAATTTCCTTTTGCCATGCGAGAGAGCATATTCACAAGTGCCAGCAATTAGGATGTAGGCATCTTTGGGAAGCCTTATTCTGCCTACCACAATTTTCTTTTACTATTAGATTAGATTTCTTAATAAGCCCAGTTTTGGTTTTTGCTTTTCAACTTTTGTGTTTGCGCTTCTCTCATAACTTATTTAGCACACTAAAATACCCGATATGAGCTCAATAGTAGTGATATTACTATCCTTGACTTGTTCCAGAATTTAAAAGATTATTTCTAAGTATTTCATCAAATAATATGAGTTTGCTAGAGATTTTCGGACTTGAGTTTTATTGGTTAAAGGAAGTTTTCTTTTACTTGTACTTTCTAGAAATTTTAACCATAAATTTGTGTTGAAAATAATTGAATGTTTTTTCTGCTTCAATCTTTCTCCTGTAATCTTTTAATATGAAGAATCACATTAATGGATTTAATTTGCTAGTTATTTAATCAACCTTGCATTCCTGTAATAAATCCAATTAGTTCATGAAGTATTTACTGTTTTGAACATTGGTAGACATTTGCATGTATATTAAGATAGGAACTTTTCATTTCTTTTAATTTCCTTAGAAATTAGGGGATTTAGACACAGTTACACTCCTAAAAGGAGCTGAAAAGGCTTCTTTCTTTTTCCTGTACTCTGAAAGAGGGGGTAGGATTAGAGCAGTGGTTCTCAGCTGGGGCAGTTTCACCCTTTAAAAGATGTGAGCAATATCTGGAGACAGTTTTGGTTGTCAAAGCTGGGGAGGCGCTGCTGGTATCTAGTGGGCAGAGGACAAGGATGCTTCTGGGCATCCTGCAATGCACACAACTGCTGCCTCCTTTTCCCCCCAAAACGAACTGTATCTCACCCCAGATGTCAATAGTGCTAAAGTCGTGGTTTCTTCTCTCATTCTGAATAGATAATCACTATCCTAATTTTGTAAGCCAGTGCTGGAGGCGGGGGGAGGGGGGGAGAATAAAAATTCTGTTTTGATTAATCACCACAGTTACTAAGGAATTGCCCACAAGCTACGATACCAAGAAACTGAAGGAAAGTAATTAGTGTGATATATGGTCTAGCAATTCCAATTCTGGGTATCTATTTTAGAGAAGTGCTAGCACATATCCATAAAGATATCCGAGGATGTTTCCTGAAGCAATGTTTGTAAAAATGAAAAACTGGAAGCGATCTATATGTCAAATCAGTAGGGTTATGGATAAAGTATGATATATTTATACAAAGCCCTAGAAAAGTTCAAAGGAAACCAAATTTATATGAGTCAGCATGGATATGTCTCAAAATTATATTTTTGAATAAAAAACCAACTTGTATAACTTATCATAGTTTCATGTTAATAGTTATACATGGAATACACTGTGTTTACGTAATACATTTATGTGATGTAGCCACACTCAAATTATCACTATATATTTTTTCTGATTAAAATGCATGTGAAATATTAAAATGGCCTCAGAGGACATCACACAATGAACAAGTGTGAAAGAGTAGTTAACTAGGAGATAAGGGGTACAGGAATAAGATTAAGAAAAAAATGTCAAATGCCACTAATTTTATCTGCATTGTTCTAATTTTTAAAGGAAAACAAATTCATATATTTCATGTTTACAGTTTTTAAAAAGTGGATTTCATGTCTAGATGAAATCAAGACAAATTATTAGCTGTGTTAGTTTTTGATTGTAGAAATACGGATGAATGTTTGTTAGTTTCTGCTTTTTGGATTTTCAAACTTCTTCAAATAACAAAAATACAATTTTCATCATAAAAAAAGAGGTTTATGGCTACCGATCTAAGCGGTGGAAGTGAGATATTCAAACCAACAAGTTTATGGGAGAGTTCAGCAGCACCCCTGCTTGAGACGCTGGGATGAAACGTCACTCTTGGTGACTGACACCACGGTACTGAATCTCATCATTCACGTAGCTAATTTCAACAGATCTTCCACAGTTTAACAATGACCAACTTTCTTTCCTTTGGGAAGTAACAGGGTGTGAGAAGGAGCACTTGCTCTCCTCCCTCATGCTCCTGCCCCAGGGTGGGCAAGAAGGACTATGGCTTCACTCTGCAAGGACCTGCAGAGGAGACTGCACACAGCACTTCAGCACCCGTTCGTCATCTTCCCGAAATTAAAGGTAAATGCCTTCCGGAGCAATGTCGTACTGTCCTCCCATTTTATATTCTCAAAAGAAATGAAGGCAGGGTTAGCTCTAGGCTTTCTTAGCATGACATATCACACAGGACATTTGAAATCTGATATTAATTCCTAATGATTTTTTTTTTTAGTCTTTCAGTTGGTTTTTGTATCTAAGAGATGGAAATTTGAGAAAGAGGCATTCATGCAGAATATAAAATGAATTATTAAAAAGTGCTTCGAACAGTAGTAGTAGCTGGTGTGTGGTTAATGCTGTTGGTATTAACTGTTGCTACTAATATCACAGCTATCACTACAGCCAACTGTAATACTAATATGCCTGTGGTAAGAGAAAGCAGATATTCTAACTGTTTTTTTATTTTAATTTTAATTTTTTAATTTTATTTTGTTATTCAAGTACAGTTTTTTGTCATGTATGATTTTAGAAACAACTTTTAAATAAATTAAAAACTATAGAGACAAGTATCCTTATCTTCAGCAGAAGCTTGTTCCATAGGGTTTTAGCCCCTGGGAAGGATGCTGATTCTCCTCAGAACTTCTCTTCCCCGCCTAGATCCTCCCCATGAGTTCTTGAACTAGGTCTGTTAGAAAGTGTATGGCAGGAAAGTGGAGGGAGCAGGCGAATGGTCGTTCCTGGGTGCCAAAAACTCAGGTTTTAGCCTGTGACTTCCTGTTTCAAGCCACAAGGGTTCACTTTTCCACTTTCAGAGTTTGTCAAAAGCAAAAGTAATGTTTTTTCTCATTTGGTATGCAAACCAGAGGACATTATTCCTGTTTACCTGTGAGGGTTCTGGTTAGAACTAGAATCTCAGGGGAGTCCCATTCCATGCCATCTTGCCCCACCTTCCTGGTACTGTGGCATCATTATCAAGGGCTTGAAGTGAAGCCAAGGAAGAGAACACGGAAGATGGTATTTTGATCACGAGGTGAAACACACAGTCCTTGACCCTGCCCCTTTCTGGCAGCGTTCTGTTTGCATCGGTTTTCTAGTTCCTCCAGAATGAAAGGCTGTCACTCAAAATGGCCCCTGGTTACTCACTCCTTGGTCGGTGGCAAGTTAAATACAATTACTTTGCCATGCCTATTAACTAGCAACGATGGGGTGATGAAGTCAGTTGATGACTGAACTTTAATCCCTAAGAAGTGTAGGACTAGCTGTTGTGGCTCATTCACTCCTTAACATATTCCGGTTAATTGATAATCTTTCTAAAGAACTTATCTATCCCTTAGCCTCTTCAACCGCCACTTTTTGCAGGACAGTTTTCATCAGTGGAATGAAAGAATCTAGATGTGGCAAGATAGATTTGTGTATTTTTATGAGTGCATGAATTTTTTTAAGAATGTTAGATTAGCACTGAGCTATTATAGTCTGTAGAGTATCCTTGGTTCATGCTAACTTTCAGTCATACAAATACCAACAAAAAATATTTAAGTCAATTACGGCACATCTATATAGTTACTTAAAATTATGTCATAATTATGTCATTATGCTTATGACATGGAAAGATACTCATAATATATTCAATGAGAAAGGGAGATTAAATAATAATATCTATAATTTATGCTGCATCTTTTTAAGCATAATTAATATTTTTTAATTTTATTTTAATTGTTGTTCAAGTACCGTTTTCTGTCTTTTACTCCCATCCCAGTCCACCCCCACAGTGCTCCCCACCTCCCTCCCATTTCCACCCCCCTTAGTTTTTGTCCATGTGTCCTTTATACTTGTTCCTGCAATCCCTTCCCCTTTTCCCCTGAAATTCCCTCCCCTCTCCCCTCTGGTTACTGTCAGCCTGTTTTCTATTTCAATGTCTTTGGTTATATTTTGCTTGCTTGTTTGTTTTGTTGTTTAGGTTCCTGTTAAAGGTGAGATCATATGGTATTTGTCTTTTACCGCCTGGCTTATTTCACTTAGCATAATGCTCTCCAGTTCCATCCATGCTGTTGTACAGGGTAGGAGCTCCTTCTTTCTTTCTGCCACATAGAATTCCATTGTGTATATGTACCATAGTTTTTTTATCCATTCATTTACTGATGGGCACCTAGGTTGCTTCCAACACTTGGCTATTGTAAATTGTGCTGCTATGAACATTGGGGTGCATAGGTTCTTTTGGACTTGTGTTTCAGGGTTCTTAGGATATAATCCTAACAGTGGAATTGCTGGGTCAAAAGGCAGTTCCATTTTTAGTTTTCTTAGAAAAATTCCATACTTGTTTCCATAGTGGTTGTACCAGTCTGTAATCCCACCAGCAGTGAACTTTTCTCCACAACCTCTCCAACACTTGTTGTTTGTTGCTTACATCTTTTTTTTTTTAATGAAAAGAGCATACTATACATATGCAAGTAAAATGTCAAAGAATACGCCAAAGTCTTAACAGTTATTAGTCTGGGCAAAAGAATTATGAATAGAGTGGGGCCATCACAAGATCAGAGGCTCATTCTTAATCTTCAAGTTTATAAGCACAATTTGATTAATTCACTATAGAAATGCTGATGGCACAAAAATGATCAGACTGGTTCCCTTCCCTCAACTCTCATTACCGCTGCATGTGTTATTTTCCCATTAGGATAGATTCCCCCAAGTGTGATCGATTCTTCAAAGAATTTGACTCTCTGTGGCTCTGAAGCAAGGAAGGGTACCAAATGAGGTACTTTTTTTTTGTATTAGCAATGCAGGGTTGACAGGTCTACCAAATTCAAAGGGTTCCTGGCTTAGAGCACTCTGTTTAAGAGCAAGATTTAGTTGTCCTTAGGCAGTTTTATTTGCAACAAGCAAATGAAGAGAGACAGGCAAAGTCCCAACTCCCAGAAGGGAGGTTTAGCTATTGCTTATAAACACTATTTGGTTAGTTACATGTTTTCTTCTTTGCAGTTGACTAAACTTCAGGTCAAGCTCATCTGGTTGCAGCGGTCTCCAAAGCATTTAGTAAAAACTGCCCAGACCCTGAGAACTCTGTCTTATCTAACAACAATGCAGTGTCCTCCTATAAGCACTGAGTATTTTTACTATTTTCTGTCATTTGACAGTTTCAAATTATTCTTTATTTTAATTTGCTTTTTCCAAAACATTCTAGTAGCTATGACAAATTCACATGCTTTTTACTCATTCTATTTCCTTCCATTATAACTTTGAGAAAATGGGGATTCCATTTTCATGAGGGGGAAAAGCAGATGTGGGGAAGGAGCAGTTCTGCCGCAACAGCTTTCTAAATGGCCTCCCCTCTTCCAATCTTGACTCCCTCCAAACAGCAACCAGAGAAGTCACTTTAAAACTTTAGTCAGATCAACTTCCTCTCCTGCTTAAAACTACCCAGTGGCTTCCCATTGCTTTTAAAATAAAATTCAGCTGTGCCACCACGGGCCAGGCTGTGCTGTGCAACCTTGTTTACTGTGGCCACACAGGCCTTTGTTCCTGAAACATCCCACTTGTCACATTAGAGCCTTTGTCCTAGCTCATTGACGTAGGCACTTGGCTCCTACTCCTTCAGGGTTTTTGGCTGAAACATATCACCTCCTCAGACTGCCTTCCGTGTCTCCCCCATCTAATTCATTGTTTTAGTTTGTTTATTGCATCTGTCACAGCCTGAGATGATCCTTCCTTTGGTGGTTCACTGGTTCTTTTTCTGTCTCCCATACCACAAAGCAAGCTAGGAGACGAGCAACCTTAATTGGCTCCTTTAATGCAGCAGCCCCCGCCTCTTGATTAGACATTGTTAGTTAAGAGAATGAAGAGCTATGTAGGCCTACCTCAGGGCTCCTTTCATTTTTATTTTTTTTTTTCAGTGCAGAAATTAAAGCAGTTTATTAGCAGGGTGCCAAGCAAAGGAACATAGTGAGTTAATGCTCAAAATCCGAACTCGCAGTGCCCTTCATCTTTACTGAAGAAGTTAACTAGACGAATGTGAACAGGTTTAAGGAAGCACCCTCGAAATGAAGCCAGAGCTCCTGCATTACAACAAACCCCGGGAGGATGAAGTCTTCATAGGGTATTGGGGAGCCAAAGGGTGGAGAATAAATTGGAAGAATCAGCGAGGTGTAGTCTCTTTTCACATGTTGGACTTACTTCGATGCTTTGAGAGAGACATTTGGGTACAGAGTCACTTGGAAGAGCTTTCTTTCTTTCTTTCAGATAAGGGAGCTTGGCTGAAAGCAAACAGGAAGCAAACTGAAAAGAGTAAGAGCGAAGACCTGCGAGTCTCACACCACTTGGGCGGAATCCACACCCCCGGTAGCACGCCACCCGCCTTTGTGCCCCCCACCCCCCGGCCCCGGATCCTCAGCCCGCCCCAGCGACTCAGGTCCCACTGTAAACGCCTCCCTTCGTCCCTTCGCAGATCTGCTTCCTTGGAGCGCTAAAAGAGCTTTCAAAACACTAAATGAAACTGACATCTTTTTCTAAATAAAAAGAAAAACCCCTGAAAATGTCAGGAACGTGCAGAAAAAGAAGGTCCAGCAGCCGCATCCCGCTGGGCTTCCCATCCACCTCCACCCGCGTTCTCCTACGCACAGACCTCCTAGAACCAGGGCGGGGCGTACCCGCTGACGCCGCCGGGCCGGGACTGCGCAGCCGCGGGGCGGGCTCTTGGGCGGTGTCGCGCGCCGAACTGTTCGCGCGGGAGCGGACGTCAGGGCGCTGGGTCAGCGGGTCGGTAAGAACGGGAGCTGCTGCGGGGCGGAGGGGAAGCCAGGATGGCGACTTCGAGCCGGAAGACCACGACCCCAAGCCCCCTGGCCTCCAAGAGAGCTCACCCGAGAGATCCTTCGTCGGAGGTCCCGAGCAAGAGTAGTAAGAGTTCGGCGCCGCCCCTGCCGTTACCGTCGTCCGGACCTTTTGTGGAAGGGTCTATCGTTCGCATCGCCATGGAGAACTTCCTGTGAGTGGCCGGAGGCCGCACGGCGGCGGGGAAGGCGAGTGGGCCCGCAGGCTGGGGGCGCGCGCGGCGTGTGTGTGCGCGCGTGGGTGGGTGTGTGTCTGGCTCGTGGATCTTGCGGTGAATTTGTGGCGGGATTACCAGCACATCTATCCGTAGGCTTTGGAGATTGCTGTATGTATTGGCGTGCTAGATATGTGTCTTGTGTGAACGGTATTTTAAAAAATTTGTTCTACCAACGTTTTTTCAAGGCGTCATTTGCCGGGCAGTGGACGTAGTGGGGATTAGGTCTCTGTCCGCTGGAAGCAGGGCCTACGGAGGAAAGGCATAATCTGTAATTCACAGAACTGTGGTCATTAGGGACTCCCAGGAAGCAACAGTTTAATCAGAGTGCTAGTGAGATTGCAAACTCCCAGAAAATTAATCCTTACAGTCAATTTTTGTGCCTCAACGGACCCTTGACCCCTACTAATCCACTTTTCTTCCCTGGTTCCTACCTTTCTCTCCTTCCAGACAACTAATAATCGTACTAATCATTTTAGAATTCAGTAATGTGTTTTAACACAAATACCGTGTTAGTATAACACCTTATACTTCATTTGATCAAGGTGTTTTTTAAGCTTGCACAGAGTGGGGTAGGGGAAACAATTGCAATAACATTAACATTTTTTTCCAAGCACTTATAATGCCATTTATAGAAGTAGGTGCTTTTTTATACAGTGCTCTCATTCTTTCTTCAAAACAACTCTACATTATCTCTTGATGAGATAAGCTCACAGAGGTTCATTTACCCACACTTACACAGCTTGTTAGTAGCTGAATTACTGTTTGAATCCAGATCAGGCAAGATCATCAAATGAATTACCAACGATAATAATGTATATATCAGGATGCCATGGAGGCACAAAGGATGAAGTAGTTAATTTCTTCCACAACTGTGAGAAAGGGCTTTCTTTGTACCAACGTTATAAAAGTCTTAAAAGAAGGGAAGAGGACTGTAGACGGGAGGAACTGCCTGCAGCAGTTTGTTATGTTTAGGAAGCATCCAGTGTTTAGTAAGCTAGGCCACAGGGTATGGACACAGGTGGTACCGAAGAGGTAGGCAACTATTGAGGTCTGTGTTTACTGTGCTAAGGAATTCCAGCTTCGTTCTATAAACAGCCAGGATGCATATTGAGTAGGGAATGGCATGTGATTTGTACTACTCTGGAAGCATTGTAGAGGATGATTTAGAAAGGGTGCAAGATTGGAGGCAAGACCTTTGCAATGCTAAGACAAGGGGTGATCAGGATTTGAACCTAGAAGTTGCACTGGGGAGTAGAAGCGGCAAGAAAAGAGATTTGATGGGAGTTGGGTAACAGATTAATTGTGAAGCATGAGGGTGAAGCATGAGGTGCAGCATTGGCTAATTGTTCAGATGTGGTGCTGTTCAGAAGAGGGAGCAATTTGGAAAGAATAATAATGACTGACTTTTGGATCCTGTGACTTGAAGTTTCCTGTGGGGCATCTAACAGAGATCTTCCATAGGCAGTATTTTAACTATCTGAAGCTTACAGAAAAATGTGAACAGACAAGAGATTTGGGGATCACGCATATAAGTGATTGTTGAAGTTGCAGAAATGGTTCAGATTGTCAAAAAGGAAATATAGATAGGAGGAATAGAAGGCCAAGTATAGAGTCCTGGAGGAATGCCAGCGTAAGGATGAGTGGAAGAGGAATTCACAGGCTGAAAAGAGACTTTTGGGGGAGGTAAGAGAAAAACCAAGGGAGAGTATTATTAAAAAAGGCAAGGAAAAAGTGTTTCAAAAATATCTGCTATGTTGAAGTCAGATAACCAGACTAAAAAAAAGCCCACTGCATTTAGCTATTAGGAAATCTTTGGCCCTTTGATGAAGCAGTGGAAGAAGAAAACTTTTGCATTCATAAAAGAATGAATGAGTGAGGGAGTAGTAACCTTGGATGTGAGGAGGATAAAAAATCTGACTGGAAATGCAGAGCTAAGTGAGATTTTATTTTCACAGTGAAAGGACTTGAGTTTTAGGAATGATGTAAGAGTGGTAAGCTTAGGCAACCGAAATGGTCTGGAAAAGAATGGTCAAGGGAAGGATTCGTATGGGTGAACCAAGTCAAATAGGGTTGGGAGTGGAGGGAGAGATTTCAAAGCAGAAGGAACAGCATGTGCAAAGGCTTTCTCTGAGAAAGGAAGGAAGCCTAAAGTAGTCAAGGAACTGAAAGAAATTCATCATAGGTAGAATTTAGAAGTCTGATTAGAGAAGAAGGGGAGGGAGATAGAAAGTAGAAAGGGGAAGCTGGAGCTAAATTATGAAGGGTCCTATTTTTTCTTGTTCTTTTTAATTTTTTTTTAACAAGCGTCTTCAGATCTGCATGTCTGTGAACATGATTTGGTGATTGATGGAGGGGTGTTGTATGCAGAGGTTAAGGAGATGATAGAATAAAAGATAATGCAAAACTAATTAATACCTAGGTTTCTGATATGGGCAGTGGGGTGAATGATGGTACCATTCACACTAAGAGATCAGTGGCTTTGGTTTGAATGTGCCAAGTTTGGGGTGACTGTTGTGGGACATCCGAAGTTATTGAGGTGGTGATTTAATTTATAGGTCACCTGGACTGACTTTCAATATATAGATACTGCCCGAGGCCATAGAGAATACCTGAGATACCAGGCGAAGTATATAGTGTAGGCCTTTGACAACAGCCCACACTAGTTTCAGGGGACGCTTAGGCAAAAGGGAACTCACCAAAAAAAATTTCCCAATGAACATATTATAGAGTCAGAACAGTTAATTTTTTTAAATACAAAGGATTTGTTTTGTTTTTGGCAACTCTTCCTGTTGTAATGTATGGGCCACAAATTCTTACACTTTTGTCTTGTTTTCATTTTCTTAAATACCAGTTGCATCATTATTTTAGTAAGACAGTTTCACAGAGATTTCACAGGAGATTCGATTGTTAAAAGAATGGGGCTTGTGTGTTGGGATTAAGAAGTTCCAAGTCAGGTAGTTTTCCAGATGTGTGGAATTCCCCAACTAGTTTTATTTTAACCATTATAAAGGGTTCTATTAAGATCCAGCTGCTGACAGAACAAAGCTTCTGAAAGATAAAGTAGATAGATGCTGTGTAGAGATACGGGGTGGAAACCTGCCAGAAAATACTTCTCCTTTACCATGTGTTTTTATCTTTATTACCGCCTGGCATTTCAAAATTGTTAATTTCTTTGAGTATTAGAGTTGAAGTGTATTTGGTTAAATTACAAGCTGTGGCAAAAGTAGGTTTATAGTTGTGAGTATGTGAAACATGGTTTATTTTACTATTGTATATTTTGCATATGAACAACTGTAAACCTACTTTTGCCCCACCCTATATTTAGTAGGTTAGTAGCAGGTAAAACATTTATTCTTGGGGAATTAGTTAACAGCTAACTGAAACCCCATGGGAACAGGACATTCTTGATGGGTTTTAATTCAGGGTATTCAAAGATAAGCTAGAAAGATATCTGAGTCAGAGTTTGCGTCACGCTTTGCCATGGCTGTCAGGCGACTGCAAAGGATTAGATGCTATTGCTGTAGGTGGAGCGCTAGACAGCGCGCAGCTTTCTGGCACAGGGGAATATTGCACAGTTACTTGGTGTTGATGCATTCCTGTTTCCTCCCATGGGAATAAATTTTATTCGAATATGGACTGTGCCTTCCTGGGTAAATTTCTGACAGCAAATTGAAGGAAATGGATGTAATATTTTTAAATTAATGAGAAAATGAAACCAATGGGTTGATACATTATCTTCAGTGTTCTAATTAGGGTAAAAATAATTTGTTTGGATTCTTTCAAATATTAGGCTATGAAAAGTTGCTATTAAGTACTGTAATTAAGACAAACGAAATATAAAAATCTACAGACTTCAAATGAGCCATGGCTTCTCTTACATAAAATTTTTTAAAAATTATTTGTATAGTAGCTTTGATATATTTTTTCATGTCTTATAATTGTTAAAAAGGGATATCAAATTTGCTTTATTCAACAAACTTATAGTGGAAACAGGCATTTGAAATCTTATTTTTCTAATAATGTTTTTATTTTATTTAGTTTTAAATTTTATTTTTCAATTACATCCATTATTATTTAGCATTAGTTTCAGGGGTACAGCATAGTGGTTAGACAGTCATATACTTTACCAAATGTTCCCTCTGATATTTCCAGTACCCACCTGGCACCATACATAGTTATTACAATATTAGTAACTATATTCTCTGTGCTGTCTATTGTACCAATTGTACTTACTCCCGTCACCTTTTCTACCCAGCCTACCACCGACCCTCAGTTTGGCAACCATCAGTTTTTTTCTCTGTATCTGTGCGTCTTTCTGTTTTGTTTGTTTGTATTTCTCTTTAGATTAGCTCTTTTGTTTTTCCACTGATAGATTTCCCCCCTCTAGTTTATTAACAACCTATGAGTAATATTAAGTTTGTAAGATGAGCTGGCTCTTAAAGGAATTTGAGTAAGCCTGTAAATAATGATAATGTAAAGCAAGAAAAACTGCTTTAGTAAAGAAAATATTCTTCTTCTCTGCTTAGTAATTTTACCTTTTTCTAATTCAGAACATACGATATCTGTGAAGTATGTCCTGGACCCCATTTGAATATGATTATTGGAGCTAATGGGACGGGGAAGTCCAGCATTGTGTGTGCCATTTGCCTTGGATTAGCAGGCAAACCTGCTTTCATGGGACGGGCAGATAAGGTGAGTTAACATAAGTACTTTTTAAAAAAATTCAAAGCGGTGACTTGCTTTTAGGAAGAAATCAATTTCTACATTTCAGTTCCTTTGATATAGCAAAAGTATTGTGCTTGAACATAAAGAATGAAGTTGGAAGGAAGAGAAGCTGGGAGGAACTTTCCATTTCTAGAAGTATTTGAGGCTGTATCTATATGGAGGGAATTCTCTGAGTATGTAACACTTGAAGTTCTTAGATAATCTAAAATGTTGTTGGGTTTTTTTTGTTTGTTTGTTTGTTTTTTTAATGCTAGGCTTGTGGAAAGGTGAAGTAAATTTACCAACGACAGAAACAAAATAGTGTGGATCTGAAAACTTAAGCAACTCTGGAGTTGTTTTCCCAGAGGCATTTGCTTACCTTGTACCTAAAAGCCTGGCTTTGAATTGGTTCCATGGGACAGGGGGCCCTGAAGGTGGTGGGAAAGGGCTAGAATATAAAATGAAAAGCCAAGCACTGTGTGCAGCAGAGAAAACAACATCTCAGAATGGGACAGTGGGGTTACTTACTTATCTCATTGTAAACTCTGAATACAATGGGGGGAAAAAGGAAACTCTTCCAAAGAATTCTTAACCATAAGCCTTGACACATGTTTGGGGCCTGAATTCGTATTACCCGTATGGCCTAACTATCATAAATAGTAATTTTAGTTTAGAGTGGTTTCAGTTAATAATAGCTCCAGGCATTGGCAGAAGTAAATGCAAATCTTCTTAACGAAAATAGCCTCAGTGCAGTCGTCAAAAGAATTCAGACATAAAAGCCTAAGAAATTCATGAGTCCATAACAAAAAATCACAAGACATAAGACAAAATGAATCACCAAAATAAAAGCTAACAAAAATAGTAGACTATACAATCAGATCTACAAAGCTTGTAAATAGTCAGCATAAAGTAGGAATATTTAGTTTAAGGAAATAAAAGAACTTTGCAAGAGTAACAAAGGAATAAGTAACAAAAAGATTAGGTAAACTTGAAAAAGAATCAAACAGAACTTGAAAGTACTTTCAATGAAGGGTTCAGTTCTCAACTTGAATTCACATAATCTAGCTGCAAAGCATACAAGGAAAATCAGCAGAACTCTTTTTTTCAGCAGAACTCTTAACGAGAAATTACTGGATACATAATCACAGTGGGAGATCTACTAATAATCAATACATCAATTAGAGAAAACATTAGTAAGACTACAGGCACACCTTGGAGATACTGTAAGTTTAGTTCCAAACCAGCACAATGAAGCGAGTATCACAATAATGCAAGTCACACTAATTTTTTGGTTTCCCAATTCATATATAAAAGTTATGTTTATACTGTAAGGTAGTATATATAGTAAGTGTGCAGTAGCATTGTGTCTAAAAAAAATGCACGTACCTTAAAAAATACTTTATTGCTAAATAGTGCAAACCATGTGAGCTTTCGAGTCACCACCTTTTTGGCATTGATAGACTCACTTAGTGCAAGATAACCACAAAACTTCAGTTTGTGTATTAAAAAAACCAACATCTGCAAAGTGTAATAAAATGATGTATTTCTGTATAGATGGTCAGCAATCAAGCTTGAACTACTGGAAATATTATAAACACTGTGGTCAACAATTGGAGAGCACACATTCTTTTTAAGCACAAATAGAGCATTAAAAAACACCATCTACTGAGCCATAAAGCAAATATCAAAGAATTATTACCATACAGACCATATTCTCTGACCACAATGCTGTTAAGAAAGAAATAATAACAAAAAAATAACTAAATTTATTCCATTCGTTTGGAATAAAAAATATACTTCTGTGTTATACACAGGTCAGAAAGAAGAAATCTTAGTGGAAATTAAAAAATATAAGAGAAAATAGTTAACAATGATATATTAAGCTCCACAAAACAAAAACTACTTCCAAGAAGACTAATGAAATCAGTAACTTCTGAAAAGATAATGTGGGTGGTGGGGTAAAGAACAAAAAATAAAGGAATGAAAAGAGGTAGCAGTTAAGGTATGTTACCTTGTGATCCAAACACCCCCAAATTTAAGTGGTTTGAAAATATAAAAGGTTAATTCTTGCTCTTGCTACTTATCTAGTGTAGATCCTTTGAGGTGACTTACCTAGGCTAATGGAGTTATTTCAATACATACTTCCATGATTGTGACATTGGGGAAGGGAGTTGGCTGTTAAAATTTCCTCCAAGTGATACATCTTTGTTTCACTCAGATGTCAGCAAAGCAAGTTAAAAGGACACACCTTGCATCAAAGAAAACGGGTAAATACAAATCTGCCATAGGCTTGACGGAGAAGCAGAATATTCATGAACTGCCCTGATGGTTACCACTGACACATTACCAGAATGCAGCAGAAATTTTAAAGGATCTTAAGCGCCCTGACTGCTGTGGCTCAGTTGGTTAGGTGTTGTGTTATCTCACAGAGGGAAAGGTTGTTGGTTCAGTTCCTGGTCAGAGCACATGCCCAGTTTCAGTTCCCAATTGAGTGGCTTACGAGAGGCAGGTGATTGATGATATTTCTCTCCCTCTCTCCCTCCTTTTCCCTCTCTCTAAAAACAAATAAATAAAATTTCAAAAAGATTGTAAGAGAACATTGTGAACCACTTTATGCCAATAAATTTTAAAATTTTTAAAAAATGAATATATAGGTTTCTACAACTATAGAAATTATCAAAACTGACTCTAATAAAAAAAAATAAGTCAGCTGTTAACATTTTTCTCAGAACAGCAGACAATTATGGATTAGTTCAACAGCAATAATTACTTATTTTACATAGAGAATATGACTCTAAGTACCAAAATTGGTCAAGGAAAGAGTGAGAAAATTACAAGCCTGTCTCATTCATGAATACAGAAGCAAAATTCTCAAAAAAAAAAAAAGAAAGAAAGAAAAGAAACAACCTGCTGAATCTAGTGCATAATACAACATGATCAAATCAAATTTAAGGCATGGGAGAGTGATTGAACATTAGTAAAACTTAACGTAATGTATCATGTTTTAAAGAACTGCATGATCATCTCAATAGATAAAGTATTATTAAATTCACAGTAATTTATGATTTAAAAACTTATAGCAAATGAGGAATTGATGGGATCTTTCTTAATTTTATAAAAGATATCTATGAAAGTGCATAGCAAATTAGGAAATAAGCCGAGGTTACCTACTATCATGGCTATTCAACATTGTACTAGAAAACTGACAAAGAAAAGATACAAGTTGGAAAGACAGAAAACTGTCATTCACAGGTCATATGAGTGTCTGCATAAAAACCACACACACAAAAACTCTAGATGAGCTTCCTGAGCATTAATAGGGAATTTTCTAAGGATTGCTAGATACAAGATTATATAGCAAAAGTCAATTGCAAAAATACACTAACAATGAACAGAAAAATATAATAAAAGTAGGTACCATTCACAGTAGCAACAAAAGTACAAGTTACAGAGCAGTAAGTAAACAAGACATGTATGGACTATATGCAGAAATAAAATTTTATTAACAAACTTTAATGTTTGATTAAATGGAGAGAATCACTGTATCACTGACATAAAATTGTCATTCTTCACGTATATCCAATATCATTCCAGTCAGAATCCCAATACTGTTTATAGAAAATTACAAGGTAGTTTTAAAATTTAGATGGAAGAACAAAAGACCAAAGAATAGCTTAGATACAGCTAAAGAAATAGAACAAAATGGGGAAACTTGTCCTACCAGATATTAAGACTTAATATGAAATTACAGTAATTTAAGACATATGCTTTTGGTGTAGAAATGTAATATAGACCAATGCGATGTGACAGAATGAAAAGCCCAGATATAAAACTGTGATTAGTATACTCTTGATTTATGACAGAACTGACACTAGACATGTGGGGGGGAAATGGATAAATGGTACTGAGACAATTGGCTCTCCCGACAGGAAAAAAAGAAATTGAGTGCCGTCCTCACACTTGAACAAAAAATAACTTAAGGTGAATTGAAGGTGTAAATGGGATTTACTAGAAAGGTTTTTTTCCAAAGATTTTATTTATTTACTTTTAGAGAGAGGGGAAGGGAGAGAGAAAGACAGGGAGAGAAACATCAGTGTGGGAGAGATGCATGGATCTGTTGCCTCTTGCTTGCCCCTGACTGGGGACCAGGCCCACAGCCCAGGCACGTGCCCTGACTGGGGATCAAACTGCGACCTCTCAGTTTGCCTGGGTTGCTGGCCAGGTGCCCAGTAGGGGGCACGTGAGAGGCAAGTATGCATTGATATTTCTCCCTCCTTTCCTCTCTCTCTAAAAATAAATAAGTAAAGTCTTAAAAAAGAAAGTGGTTTGTGACGTTTTGTGTTGGAGATTTCTCACTGGATGATGCTCCATGATTGGGTAGACCAGTTGAAGTTCATACTGATTAAATCGAGCCATTGATTGAGAACAATCAATGTTATACTGCATGGGAGATAGCTGACATACTCAAAATATCCAAAACAATAAAGTTATTGGTGAAAATGAAAAATGTATTTTCTGTTTTATTGAAAAAACTAAATAGAATTTTTGGCCAACCCAGTACATGGTTTTAATTCTTAAACAGTACATGAGGTCTATATATACCGTTTGGTATGTATTTCACATAGAAACATGTTTTAAAAAGTAAGTCGTGAGAGTTGAGTTGATAACCTACTGTAAAATATTCTTAAAACTTGAAATGATTCTTTACATTTTTCTAAAGTTATTGTGAATATTGCAATATTATCAAAACAATATTAAAAAAATATTATAAGTTTCTTAGCCAGGCTCAAAATTTAATGTAGGGATATAAGATTGAGGCATAGATTGCTTAAGATTATAAATAATCCTATTCAAAATATGTGTGTGTTTTTAATGTTATAGAGGAGGCATTTATGAGGTAGAAAAGGTACCACTCTTAGTAATTAGCCTTCTGACCTTAGTTAATTGTCTGGACTTCCATTTTTCTTTATTTCAAAGATAAGGGGGTTGGGGTAGATAACTTCCAAGGACCAAGTCATAATTTTATAATGCAGTTTCCAGTTGTCATAAATTATTTATTAATCCTTATCTCTGTGTAATGGTTTGCTAGATTGTACTCCAAGGTGTGTATAGTAAGAATAGATTGGGCTGTAACAGTTTTCACCGACCTTCCCATATATTTTTGTCAAATGAAGATACTTTCCATCCTTAAGTGGTAGTGGTTTTTAAGGAGGCTGTGCAGTGCGTTTTCTTAGATGACAAATTGCAAACTTTGGGTATCCAGAGATGTACGAGTATTTAGGGATTGCTCATTTACTCAGCAAACATTTTTAATGTTGTCTTTATGTTTAAATGCTAATATAAAAATTTAACACTGGCATTTTGGGTATCATTCCTGTATGTACTGTACAGTAAGAACCGACTCTTGATTTTTTCTTTTGCTTGGTACAAAGTATTTTGATTGCTGCAAGCTAGTACAGATGGCACTCCTACAAAAATGCCATCATCTTTTCTAAAACAGAGAGGTTAAGTTTTTGCTTTTCACAAGGTCATGTAACTTATCTATTACTTTCTAGTTACAAGAACGGACTTTTCCACCTTTCTGGAACTCAGTGTCACCATTTATTAAATGGATGTAATACATATCAAATAAGGTAGCTCATGAGTATTAAGGTAGCTCATGAGTATCAACACAGCAGGATATAGTAACACTTAATAAATGTTAGTTGTGTGTATGATTGTCATCACTACTGTTACCACTATTAAAAAGATAGTTATTTCCCAGGTGTCTTATAGCCTGATTTAAGGTTCAATCTGATTTTTTTATGCTCAAAGTCTGTTTTTATGCTTATGCTCATACACATATAGAAACTAGCTCAAATAGTCTTACTTAAATTATATTTACCCCGTATTGATCTTTTTAAAAATATACTTGGTGACATTTATGTCCTGATTAATAACTGGATAAATTACTAATATTTAATCTGTGCAACTATACTGAACTTCCAATAACTCCAGTGAGATTGGATATATAGCTCTTCGTGGCTGTTCTGTAGAACTTGTTTCCCACTGGCTTTCTCCTCTCTGAGAGTGCGTTAGGTATGGAGGCTAAGAACGCAAGCTCTGGAGCTAGATTACCTGGGTTTGGATCCTTGCTCTGTACCACTCACTGGCTTTGTCATGGGTTTTGTAAGAGGCTATCTGGCACATAACAAGTTCAGGAATTGGTAACTAATATTATTGCTTTTTGTGGGTAGAAACAATAAAGGGACATTTAATACAAAGTAGTTTTTGAGTTGATCTTGGTCTGACAAATAATAACTGCTAAATCTCTTAA
Organism: Carollia perspicillata; assembly: GCA_004027735.1. Lineage (NCBI taxonomy): Eukaryota > Metazoa > Chordata > Mammalia > Chiroptera > Phyllostomidae > Carollia > Carollia perspicillata. Next base: position 15,654 of record PVKM010009066.1, on the reverse strand, counting down.
CCTGAGAGTGTCATTACACAGTTCACTATGTTTTTTTTGTTTTTGTTTTTGTTTTTTTAATTTCTTAGGTTGGCTTTTTTGTGAAGAGAGGATGTTCCAAAGGCATGGTTGAAATTGAATTGTAAGTGTTAAAAGTGCTGAAACTACTTTTATCCCTACAGTTTCTTAGCTTATGTTCATGCTTTCTTGAAGACTTTAGAAAAGAATAATAATAATATAGTATTATGACGTAAGTATTGGAAATATTTCAAGAATATTTAATCCAGATAAATTTTTTAATACATCTTTAAAACCAAAATTGTAAGAATTTTCTTCTGGAAAAATTATTAAAGAAATTATAAGTTTATCGAAGATAATGCAATAGAAATATAACACTGTTACATGTTCATTATGAAATTGCAGTATTTTTTTACAAATATAAGATATTTTTGTGTGTGTTGATTTTGAAAGTAATACTTGCTTGTTAAAAATGCTAATAACATAGAAGTGTATAAAGTTGAATATGAAGGTCTTGATTGTACTTCTCAAAATACACAGTAAATATTTTGGTGAATCTCATGTATGGCAAGTATTTGGCACCAGTGTCACCATTTTCCATTTCCTCCTTCATGGCAGAGATCGATAATTTGTTACGGTATTCTTTTTCCTCGAGCCTAGATATTAACAGTTTATCACTCTCGGCACCCATTTCTGATGGATCAGAGTTAGACTTTAAGATGAAACCAGTTAACTGTCTTGGTGTACATACTTTCAATCTTTTATAGATGAAAATACATGTGGTTTAGGTGATTTTTAGAAAGTTTTTTCAGGGGGAGTGTTTATAGAAAGTCATGGAATTTTTTAACTGAAATAGCTCTTAAAGAGTATCTGATAGTCCTATCATTTTATAGGATGTGAGGAAGTGATCTTTTTACTCAAAAATGGTTAGAACATTTTTTATTTATGTAGAGATGTGTACACATGGAAGTACACATGGAAGTAAAAATAAAATATATATTTATTTACCTTATGAAAATATAATGAGTATTTTACTGAAGGATACAAAATCAAGACCTGAATAAATGTTGAAACATACTCTGTTCCTAGAAATATAAATTTAATATTAATACGTCATTCATTTCCAAATTAATATATACATTTGATATAATTCCAGTGAGAGTCTTAACAGGTAAGTTTACAAGTTGATTCTAAAGTTCATCTGAAAGAATAAATGTGCCACAAAACCCAAGGAGATTTTTGAAAAAGCAGAATCATGAATAACATTTGTGTGCCAGATGCTAAAGTATACTATAAAGCCATTGATAGCATGGTACTGGTGCAGAAAGCCGCAGAATGGAGAAAATCGGGACAGAGCTAAGTGTATATGAGAATTTAATTTATTGTAATGGCGGCTGTTTAAATGGGTGGTATAATTACTCATATTGAGTTGTAATAATTGGCTATTAATGTTTTTTAAACAGAAAATAGGCTATGTGCTTACTAGTTATCAAGGAAATCAAAATAATGATTTTTTCCTCTCTGTTTCGGAAAATTAAATCTAAAATTCATTAATATAAAGGTACAGGGAAGTTAATCCTGTCACACACTGTTTGTAGGAGCCTAAGCAGTAAGTATATGGTATTTGGCAGTATTTATTGTCCAAAATAGAATTTTAAATAGAAATATTCTTTGATCTGGTTACTATTCTAACAAATGCTTACTCATTTGCACAGAATTAGCTTTTCCTAATTTTAGTAGTGAAAAATTGTAAACAACTCAAAAGTCCATTGTTAAATAAAATTGATATATCATACAGTATCCATATGGATGTGTCCATATTATTCAGCATAAAGAGGAATGAGGTCTTGGTAGATCCTAGTTTGGGTGGACCTTGAAAATATGCTCATTGAAATACGCTAGACACAAAGACTATAGTCCATAATTCCATTTATGTAAAACGTTCAGAATAGGCAAATCCATAAAGACAAAATAGATTAGTGGGTGCTGGGGTATGAGGGGAGGAGGGAAACGTGGAGTGACTTCTTAGTAGGCATGGGCTCCTTTTGGGGGTGATGAAATAATTGGAATTATATGGTGGTGATATTTGCACAGCCTTGTAAAATATATTAGAAACTATTGTTGCTACATACATTCTTTTACCTTAAAATGGTGAAAATGATAAATTTAATATTATGTATATTTTCCCACAATAAAAAAATGAATTTTATACTTCAAAATGGTAGAAAATAGATGTGAATTGTTTCTCAGTTTTAAAAATTGCCGAAGATACTTGTGAGTGAACCCTGGGACTGTTGATTGATTGCAGTGGTTTCTTAGATGTTGAAACTAAAACAAATACGCTAAGCCAGTTAGTTACATGTATAAAATGCAGACAGAGAGTTAGTATTTAAATTTCAAAATTCTGTTATGGACGGCTGCAGATATTAAGCACTCTTGACTTTCTACTAGGACTCTCTAAGGCCCAGTTGTTTTCTTAGTTATCTTAATAGATAAACTACTAGCTCTAATAATCTAACCAGTGACCATTAACAGGAGTTTTGATACCAAGTCTGGCACAAGGGGAGGTTTCCCTTTCCACCAACAACATGGTTACGTTGTGGTTCCACTTGGGTCCATGTGGCCTTGAGAGTACTAAACCAAACCTGTTAATCAGCAGTTACTGAAATTGTTATTGCTGTTGAATAAACCCTGCATTAATTAGGCATGTACTCATTGAGTGTAATGGTGGATAGAATAACCTTGGTCATGGATTTACAAAATCCATAAATCCATGGATTTTTTCATTTTTCAACTCTTTATTGAGTGCCTGTACCTTGGGGAATACAGCATACTGCTTTCATGGAATTTATGATTATGAGGGTGGGGGGACAGAAAAATAAATAGGTCAGATAGATATTATGTTCGACGATGATAACAAGTGTATGTAGAACAATAAAGCAGGAAAGGAGGATAGGGAGTACCAGAGTGGTGTTTACAGTATTGAATAAGATGACCAGGAAAGTTCTCAGTGAGAAAAGAGTATTTGCGTCAGGACTTGAAGGAGATAAGGGATGAGCATGGAGATACTTGGGGAAATAGCATTTTGGGTAGAGGAATCTGCAAATGCTAAGACCCTGCATAGGTACCCAGTGTGACTGGATCGCAGTGAACAGGAAGCCAGCTAACTCATAGAGCCTTGCAGGCCAATGTAAAGACTTTGCATTTGTTTTCAATAAGATGTGAGGCCACCAGGATTTGTGCAAAGGAGTGGCATTTAAGTTGCTGTGTGAAAAACAGATTGTAAGAGAATAGAGGCAAAAGCTTGGATTTCAGTTAAATGGCTAATAGAATAACCCTAAGAGAGATTAAGATAGTTTGGGATTTGCTCACAAATTGGATAGAGGTTGGGAAGAAAGAGAGGCATCAAGGACTTGTAAAGTATTTGGCATCCTAAGTGTGGAGACTCTATTAACTGAGGTCAAGAAACCTCAGTTTTGGGGTTTTGGGGTAAGATCAGAAGTTCATTTTGGAGTAAATTATATATTATTGAATTAAGATGCTACCACTTATAAAATGCACCTTTCTCTAACAGAGAGTTTAAAGTGTGCATCCCAATTTCAGAAACATTAAGGCATAAAACAGCAATAAAAAGAACCAAGTGCTTTTCAAAGTCAATAGACAACTGAGTAAAGTTTGAGGTGCCTAGTAGATGAATGTTGAATGGGAAGAACTAAACCCTATTGCAATGCAGCATTTAGAGTTTAAACATAGGAAAGGCTAGGAAAGGAAACTGGAGAATTTGCAAGTGAGTCAAAAGAATGTATGTGGAATGTAAAGCTTTAAATGCCAAGGACAGAGTAATCTGTGTCTGATACTGCTGATAGGTGAGGTAAAGTTAGCGAGTGAGGACAGAGCTCAAGGTTCAGTCATCATTGACCTTGATAAGGTTTAAGGGGAGCTGGTGCTTTTATTTACTCTTCTTGAATGTTTAGGAAGGCCTGTTGAAAATATTTATGAGCTGAGAACTGAATGATAAAAATGAGCTAACTATAAGAAGAACTGGAATTAGAGTATTCTGGGCAGAGGGAATAGTTTATGCTCAGATTGAAGCTGAGCAACAGGAAAAGGGTAGTTTGGCTTGAATAAAGCGAGATTATTTGTTATGTGATTCTGAAAAGTGCCATTTACATGATTGGGAGTATTCCCTTCTGTTCGATTAATTTCCTGCTATTCACCCAGTTTGTCATTCTTAGATTAAGTTCAGTGGTCATAATCTGCTTTTGATGCATTGCTAGATTTGCTTTTCTGGTTTATTTGGGGTTTTTACATCTGTATTTTGTTTGTGAGGTATTTGTATGAATGTTTGGTTAAACTTACTGGTAAATCATCTGGGTCTAGAGGTTTTTTTAAAATTTTTGACTTGATTTAATTTATTTAATGGTAATGCAATTACTTTTTGTATTCTTGAATCGTTGTGGTAATTTTTACTTTTCTAAAAAATTTTTTCAATTTTTCCTAGTTGTATTTCCCCTTTTTATTCATGTTGATTTTCTTGATTTGAAAAAAATGGTTTGTCAGTTTTATTACTCTTTTTCAATGTATTAACTTTTGAAATTGTTTCGGATTTTACATCAGTTTTCTATTTCATTAATTTCTGTTGTCATCTTTACTAATCCTTTAAACTTTTGGTTTTCTTTTTCTATTTCTTGAAATGAATACGTGTACTAATTTTCAGTCTTTTCTTTTTTCTAACATAAATACCTGTGGTTAAAATTTTCTTGTCAGTATTTAGTCCATCTCCCAAATTTTGGTACATAATATTTTTTCTGCTTTTTAAAAATATTTTATACATTTTCTTTGAGGTTATAATTAGAAATTGTTTCAAATTCTAATGCAGTAATTTTCTTGTTATATTTCACTGTTGATTTCAACTTTGATAGTAGTGTGGTTAAAAATATATATACATAAATATGTAGTATGTATACACACACACACACACACACACACACACACGGTCTTTATGTTATTACCAATCCTTTGAAATTTGTTTAGGCTTACTTTTTGTAATGAGCTTCCATAATTGTCACTTGTTTGGTTGAAAGAATGAATAGTCTGCTATTGAATGGGCAGTCTTCTGTATTTGTCCGTTAGTTCAAGCTTACTAAGTATATTGTTAAATCTTACATTTTTGCTGATTTTTGCTAATATCAACTATCAGATTGATTCCTAATTTCTAAGAAAAGTGTATTATACTAACCCTCTCTGTAAATTTGTCAATAACCCTTGTCCTGTCAGCTTTTGCTTTATATTTGGAACATTGTTAGTTGCAACTAAGACTCAAATTTTTCTATCTTCCTGGTGAATTGAACTTTTTATTATTATGTACTAACTTTATTTTTTAATGCTTTTGCCTGGGAATCTTTTTAATTTGCCATTAATGTAGTAAGCAGTTTTTTTCTTTTTTTGAAAGTATATTTTTGACTATCTTTCTTCGTTTATTTCAGTCTTTTATCTTTGTATTTTATTTAAACATGCATAGCTGGGTTTTTAAATATAGCCTTAAATAATGCATATAGTCCATTTATATTTATTGTAATTTACTTGTATGCTTGAACTTATTTTTACTGTCTTACTGTGTAGGGGTGTTTTTAGATTTTATTTATTTATTTTTAGACATAGGGAGAGAGAAACATTGGTGTGAGAGAGAAACATCAATTGGTTGCCTCTCAAACATGTCCCCATGGGTACCAAACCCACAACCCAGGCATGTGCCCTGACTGGGAATCAAAGGGGAGACCTTTTGCTTTGTGGGAGGACTCCCAACCAACTGAACAACACTAGTCAGGGCTTCTTCTGTGTTTTTTATTTGTCCCACTTTTTATATTCCTCTTCTCTCTGGCATTTGTTTGATTTTTTTTTGTTGTTTAGTTTTTCTTTATTGTTTTGAAAATTATACATTCTTGTTAGTGGTTATTAGAATTTTTAACAATTTTTTTTAATTAAAAAAAATTATTTTTTAATCCCCAACCGAGGATATGCTTTATTGATTTTTAGAGGAAGGGAGAGAAACATCGATGTGAGAAACATTAATCAATTGCCTCCTGTATGTGCCCTGACTGGGGATTCAACCCTCAACTTCGGTATGTGCTCTGCTTTGGAATTGAGCACTTGGCCAGGGCTATACGTATTTTTGTTTCTTTTTACTTTCAGAGGAAAGTTAGGTTTATTTGACTTACTTCAGCAAGGGAGGAGACACTCCAGAGAAACCCAGGGCATCTGAGTAGCAGGAGTTGAGGGGGCTTCTTAGATCTGGGATGGTGCTGATGAGGCTAAGGAAGAGTTGGGGAAGCAGGGGCAGTTCTGGATTGCCCCAGTTAAAGAAGGGGGTGGGCAATTTGATGATCGGGTCTCATCATAATTTGATCATTATTATTACCAAAATTAATTATTGTTTAGTTTCATCCATAATGATCTAGCAGGGAGGAGGATGAAAGTGGGTTTAGAGCCAGCATTATGGGAGCAGCAGGCAGCCACTCCTGTTAGTTAGAAGGGGAAATATTTAGTTGCATTTTTGGTTTCAGAGTGGCCTCTTGTGTGTCTTGTTGAAAGGTGGTTGGATGTGGAGGGTCCTTGTAGCACATTTTTTCTATTCTGTGGGCACTTTCTGTATTCAGTTGAATACATTATAGTATGGCTGCCAGCTGGTATAGTCAGGCTGGTTTTTGTTGTTGTGTATTGTTTTCATTTTTTCACACACCCAAGAAACTTGGGGAATGTCTTTGAGGTCTCTCTGTACCCTGGCACTGGCTGCATAGCCTTGGGTGGCAGCACAGCTCTGGGTGGCTGCCTTTGAAACTAGAAAACCTGGTGTTCGTGCTGCCTGTCACCAACCAGGCCCAATAAGCAGAGACGGGGATTGAATCTTTATGGGTGCATTATTCAGATGGTTGGCAATCTGAGGAGACCACAGGTTTGCACTCTAACAGACTGTCTTACATTCCATTTTAAAATGGCCCTTTTTATAAAGAGAACAAAGTGTGGATAAAGGGATTGGAATTCAGGGAAAAGTTAATTGGATTAACAAAGCCAAAGCATTCTAGTTCTGGGCAGTGCTCATCTCCCTCTGGAGTACAATGGCTCAGATACCATCCCAAATTGCTCTCAGTCCTGAGGCAAAAAGGTGGAACTGTTTATGGTCTCCTGGACTAAGAGTGGGTCATACCTTCAGTTCCTGGAACAATAGCTTTTACATGCAGTGATTACTAAGCTTAGTAGCTATTACTTAAACTAAAATTTTCCAACTTTCCAGTCCCCCATCACCTTCACCTCTTGTGCCTGATTTCCCACAGTAGTGTGCATGGAGCCCTTTCAATACTGACACCCTGAGTGTCAACAGGGCTTATTAAGAGGTCACTGCAGTGCCCTGAGACCTTCGGTGGGTGCCTCGTCTGGTGTTGTCTATCTAAATGTTAACAAGGGGGAGATAAAGAAAGCACAGTTTCATCTGTTTTAAACATGAGCCATTGCCCCCTGCCTTTACCTAGTGTGATTCAGTTGCCTTGAATGATTCAGAGATTCTCAGATACCAGGAGGCAAAGGTGCACAGTTCTGTTCAAATTCTCTAAGAATAATCCAAGCCATAAATGACCATTAGACCAGTTTTTTCCCAATACTATTTTATACAGGGCCAGGTCATCAGAGTTTGATCAAGTACTAACAATGAAAACGTACATTTGATGCTTTTTGAAAAGAAACTCTTGCACTGCTTTGAGTAGAACCAGGATGTATGAATTCATAGCAGCTGTGATTTTTAAGACCTTTTAAATATGTCAAATGCTTTGCCTCTTTGTTTTGCTTAATATATGCAGCCATCCTGTGAGATGAGTATCATTATCCTCATTTTATAAATGAGGAAGTTGCGTCTCTGAGATTTGAAGTAACTTGATCTAGACCTCTCAACCAGTGAGTGGCAAGGAAAGATTTCACACCTAGGTGTGTCTTACTCTAAGCCCACTATTCTCCAGCAAGTGAGAGAAATTGGGTACTACAGCCTTCAGAGGTACCCCACTGTGGATGTCAGTGCCAGGGGAGCCTGAGACACACTTTGAGCCCCTCTGGGCCTGGCCACTTCTAACTAGAAGTTTGCACTCACCTTATCCACTACGAGTGATGGCCGCCTTGGTGGCCCTGGAAGAAACTCACCCCTACATAAAGTCTTGATCCCCTCACGTCTCAGCCTCCACTGTAGCCCCTGCTTCCCAATAGTCAAGCTCAGAAACAGTGTGTGAACACAAATCCAGGTAGCCCCACGGAAAGAAAGGAGTGGCCCCATGATGTCAAGACTGAAAATCTCGGCCAATTTGAGGAAACTCAATGTTTTTTGTCACCTAAGAGTCCTTTAAGTCAGGGTTTTTTTTTGTTTTTTTTTTTGTTTTTGTTTTTTTTTAAGACATTGAGCTGGATCCTCCATAGCTTCTTTGTGGCTTGGCAATATCAAGACATTTGAGAAATTTGCCCTCATGAGACTCCCTCCTTCCTGTTACACAGGTCTTGCAGTTGTTCATGACTAGGTCCACTTGGTGTATTGTTCATGTCCTGGCCACCACATTCATGCCACACAGAACAACTTCCATCCCTGAGCTTCGTGGTAAAGATAGGTGATAGTGTAGCAGGAAGAGCTGGATAAAGAGACTCAAGAGAGAGGGTGGGGATCAGCCTTCCCACCCACAGGATACATCCAAATGACCAATTCAGGACATTCAGAGGATGGTGTCTGGTGCATGAATTTACTCACAAATGTAGCTGTACCTAAGCTTTGTGCCAGGTCTTGTGGTTGGACTGCAACACATCCAACATTCATCCAGTGTATTAGTTGGGCAGGGCTGCCACTGTTCCACAGAGTGGCTCAAACAACAGAAACTGACTTTCTCACAGTTCTGGAGGTTAGAGTTCAAGATCAGGGTGTCAGCAGGGTTGACTTCTAAGGTTAGCTGTGTGTTAGTTATGTATGGCCTTTGTTATGTTAAGGTATGTTCCCTCTATTCCCACTTTGCTGAGAGTCTTTACATAAATAATGTGGATTTTGTCAAATGCCTTTTTCCACATCTATTGATATACTTGAATTATTTTTATTCTTTATGTGGTGTATCAAATTTGATATGCAGATATTGAACCAACCTTGCATCTAGGGAATAAATCCCATTGGGTCATTATTGATCATGGTGTATGATCTTTAAAATGTATTGCTGAGTTTGGTTTGTTGAGGATTTTTGCATCTTTGTTCATCGGGAATATTGGCCTGTAATTTTCTCTTTTTGTAGTGTTTTTGTCTGGCTTTGGTGTCAGGGTAATGCTAGCCTTGTAAAATGAGTTTGGGAGTTTTCCCTCCTCTTTAATTTTTTGAAATAGTTTGAGAAGAATGAATAGGTATTCATTCTTTTTGACTATTTGGTAAAATTCACCTGTGAAGTCATCTGGTTCAGGGCTTTTGTTTGTTCAAAGAACCAGCTCTTGATTTCATTGACCTTTTGTATTGTGGGTTGTTTTTTTTTTTAACTACTTTCTTTATTTTTGCCCTGATATTATTTCTTTGGGCTTTGTTCTCTTTTTTAGTTCCTTTAGGTGTAAGGTTAGAGTGTTTATTTAAGAGCTATCTTCTCTTTTGAGGTAAGCTGTATAGTGTGAATTTTCCTCTTACAATTGCTGTGGCTCTGTCCCATGGATTTTGGGTCATTGTATTTTAATTTTTATTTGCCTCAATGTATCTTTTGACTTCTTATTTAATCTCATTATTATTCCATTCATTGTTGAGCACATAATTTAGCCTCCATGTGTTTGTGTGTTTTTTAGTTTTCTTCTTATAATTGATTTCTGATTTTATACCATTGTGATCAGAGAAGATGCTTCGATTCACTCTTAAATCTATCGAAACTTGATTTGGGGCCTATCATGCGACCTCTCCCGGAAAATTTTCCATGTGTACTTGAATGTATAGTCTACTGCTTTTGAGTAAAATATCAAGTAAATCCATCTGATTCAGTGTGTCATTTATGGCCACTGTTTCCTTGATCCAGACAGATCTACCCTTTGGGGTCAAGAGGGTGTTCAAGTCCCCTGCTATGACTGTATTGCTGTATTAGGAGCGTAGATGTTTACAAGAGTTATATCCTCTTCTTGGATTGATCCCTTTATCAATATGAAGTGCTCTTCTTTGTCTTCTTTTACAAGCCTTGTTTTAGAGTCTGTTTTGTCTGATATAAGTATTGGTACTCCAGACTATTTTTATTTACATTTGCATAAAACAGCTTTTTGTTTCTTTACTTTTTTATTATATCTTATCGATTATGCTATTGCAGTTGTCCTCATTTTTTCCCCTTTGCTGCCTTTCCACCCAGCATCACCCACTCCCTCAGGCAATCCTCCCACCATTGGTCGTGTCCATGGGTCATGAGTATAAGTCCTTTGGCTACTCCACTTCCTATACTGCCCTTTACATCCCCATGGCTATGCTACTTGTACCTTTTTTTTTTTTTTTTGAAAGATCTTTTTTTTAAAGGTTTTATTTATTTAACTTTATAGGGGAAGGGAAGGAGACAGGGAGAGAAATATCAATGTATGGTTGCCTCTCGTGTGTCCCCTGCTGGGAACTGGCCTGCAACCCAGGCATGTGCCCTGAGTGGGAATCGAACTGCGGTTGTTTGGTTCACAGGCCCACACTCAATCCACTGAGCTACACCAGCCAGGGCTATTTGTACTTCTTAATCTCCTCACCTCTTCACCCATTCACCTGTCCCCCTACCATCTGGCAGCCATCAAAATGCTCTCCGTATCCTTGGTTCTGTCTCTGCTTTTCTTGTATGCTTAGTTTGTTTTTTAGATTCAATTATTGATAGATATGTGTTTTTTTGCCATTTTATTTTTCATGGTTTTGATCTTTTTATTGAATAAGTCCCTTTAACATTTCATGTAATCGTGGTTTGGTGATGATGAACAACTTTAATTTTTTCTTGTCTTGAGGTTCTTTATCTTCCCTTCGATTCTAAATGTTATCTTTGCTAGGTAGAGTGATCTTGGCTGTTGGTGCCTGCTTTTCATGACTTCGAATATTTCTTGCCAATCCCTTCTAGCCTGAAAAATTGCTTGTGAGAAATCAGCTGACAGTCTTATGGGAACTCCCCTGTAGGTAAATAACTGCTTCTCTCTTGCTGCTTTTAAGATTCTCTCTATATCTTTAACCTTGGGCATTTTAAGAATGATATGTCTTGGAGAGAGCCTCTTTGCATCCATCTTGTTTGGAACTCTCTGTGCTTCCTGGACTTGCACGTCTATTTCCTTCACTAAATTAGGAAAATTTTCTTTCATTATTTTTTCAAATAGATTTCCAGTTTCTTGCTTTTTTCTTCCCCTTCTGGTACCCTATGGTATGAATGTTGGACCTCTTGAAGTTGTCCCAGAGGCTGCTTATACTTTCCTCACTTTTTTGGGTTCTTTTTCCTTCTTGTTTTGATTGATTACTTTTTGCCTCTTTATGTTCCATATCGTTGATGTGACTCTTGGCTTTATCCACTCTACTGTTGTTTCACTGTAAATTGTTCTTTATTTCAATTAGTGATTCTTTATCTGTGGAGGGCCTCACAAAGTTTCTTGAGCATCCTTATAACCAGTGTTTTGAACTCTGCATCTGATAGATGTCTCCATTTTGTTTAGCTCTTTTTCTGGAGTTTTGATCTGTTCTTTCATTTAGGCCATGTTTCTTTGCTTATTTTGGCAGCCTCCCTGTGTTTGTTTCTATGTATTGGGTAGAGCTGCTTTGACTCTGTGTCTTGGTAGTAGGTGTCCTGTAGGTCCAGTGACACAGCCTTTTCTTTCAACAAGCTGGGTAACTCGAGACATGCCCTTGTGTGGGCTGAGTATACCCTTATCTTGTACTTGAGCCTTGGTTGCTGTTGGCATTTCAATGGGAAGAATTTCCCAGGCCAGTCAGCTGCAGGCATTGGCAGTGACCACTTAACACCAACCTCTGTCTTCTGTGGAGGATCATCTTTCAGGGACAGGGTGGTGGTTCTCAACGTCATCTGCAGCTGTCCATTGGGTGTGCTGGCCCTCGTGTTTCCCAGGTGGTGTGGGCCAAGGTCAGCCCCCGCCTGTGTTTTGCCCAGGGCCACCCTCCCTGAGCTATAAAGCAATCTGAGATGGTTGCTACTTGTGCTGGGCTTTGAGGTTCTCAGGCAAAGTGAAGCTCTGAATCTAGGCTGGCTGCTGCTAGTGCTGGGCCTGGCGCTCAATGAGGCCAGCTGTTGCTTGTTTGAGAGGATTTAGGAAGTTTGAAGCATGAGCAAAGACCAGCCATTCACACGGAAAAGCTGCTTGGGTGGGCCTGTAAATTGGTTGGGGCAGAGACTTTGGGGATGTCCAAGGCAAGTTAAACAGTGTTAGCCAGGTTGATGGCGTCTCAGTTATGGCACCAGCTTGCCGGCTCTGTGGCGGGAGGGTTTAGAAAAGGAACAGTGGCCTCTGCTGGCCTTGATGCCAGACATTGCTGTTCCTCCCTGTATGCCACTGGTGCCTTTCAAACTGCTACCCCAGTGCTGAAGCTCAGAGGGAGTGAGTCTAGTAGGTGAGTCCCTGTATGGGTTCTTTAAGAGAAACTGCTTGGGACTCCAGAAATTTCATCCCCAACCTCAATCCCCACTGATTTTGCAGCCAGAAGTTGTGGGGACTTCTCTTCCTAGCACTGGAACCCTGGACTTGAGCTGGTGTGGGTCTGGGACTCCTTGCTTCCGAGATATCCAGCCTGTTACATGTCTCTGCCCCTCCTACCAGTCTGGATGGATGTGGTGTCTTTAATTGCTTAGTTGTCTGTCTTCCATTCAGCTTGATTTCTGATGGTTCTGAGAGGTGGTGGTTCTGTATTTTAGTTGCAATTTTGATGTGGTTGTGGAAAGTGGCAAGCCATGTTTGCTGGTGCCGCCATCTTGACCAGAAGTTCCTTCATTTGTTTACTTTTATTCCATGTGTGTCTTTTGATCTTAAGTCTGTCTCTTTGAGGAAGCATATGTACAGGTCTTGTTTTTTAATTCATTCAGCTACCTTGGGTCTTTGATTGGAGCATTTAGTTTATTTACATTTAAAATAATTTTTGAAAGGTATATAGTTATTGTTTTCTAACTGTTTTTGTAGTTCCCTGATCCTTTTCTCTTGCTCTCTTATATGTTAATGGCTTTCTGTAATGTCATGTTATGTAATGTCTTTATTTCTTGTATATTTCGTATAGATTTTTGGTTTGACATTTCCATGTGCTTTATATATACCAAGCTATGTTTATAGCAGTTTTTTAAGTTGATCACTTAATTTTGAACATATTCTAAAATCACTAAAAATTTTACCTCCTTCAAACTTATGTTTTCATCACTTTTTTACTTCTTTTGTGTGTTTGTGTGTATCTGTTAATTTATTATTGCAATTACACAAATTTCTACTTTTGCCTTTATAGTAGCTTTATAGTTGGTTGACCCACTGCTTTTACTAGGTGTTTGCCTTTTTCAGTGAGAACTGTTCCCTTATATTTTTTAATCTTATTTTTGATCTTTTCTACTTAAAGAAGTCCCTTCAACATTTCGTATAATACTGGTTTAGTGGTATGGAACTCCTTTTGCTTTTTCTTATCTGTGAAGCTCTTTATCTCTCCTTCAATTGCAGCGATATCTGCTGAGTGGAGTGATTTTGGTTGTAGGGCTTTGCTTTTCAGCACTTTCAATATTTCATGCCACTCCTTCTGTCCTGCAAAATGTCTGTTGAAAAAATCAGCTAAGAATCTTAAGTGAGGTTGCTTGTACATAATTAACTGCTTTTGTCGTGATAGTTTTAAAATTCTGTTTTCAATTTTGTATCCTACTTACGATGTGTGTTGGCGTGGACTTCCTTGCTTGCATCCCATTTGGGATCACTGTGCTTCCTGGACTTGTATGTCTGTTTTCTTTGCCAGGTTAGGGAAGTTTTCCATCATTATTTGTTCAAGAGGTTTTCAATTCCTAGCTCTTTCTCTTCTTTCTGGTTCCCCTGTGATGTGAATGCTGTTAACATTTGTTGTTTTCCCAGATGTCATTTAAACTCTCCTCATTTTTAAAAATTCTCTTTATCATCTGCTGTTCTGATTGGGTGTTTTCTAAGACTTTTGTCTTTACAATTGCTGATTCTGTCCTCTGCTTCAACTAATCTGTTTATTCCCTCTAATGTATTAACAATTTCCATATCTTTGTTGAGGTTTTCCCTGAGTTCATCTATGTGTCCTCCTAAGTTTATTGAGCACCTTTAAAATCAGGTTTATTGCTTTTCTCCATTTAATTTAGTTGTTTTTCTGGAGTTTTGCCCTGTTCTTTCATTTGAAATGTGTTTTTGTCTCATTTTGGCTGACTCCCTGTGTTTGTTTGTATGTATTGGGTAGATCTATGTCTCCCAGGCTTGGCAGAGTGGTTTTTATGTTGTAGGTGTCCTGTGAGGCCCAGTGGCACAATCTCTCCATTCATCTGAGCCCATTGCTCTAGGAGTGCTACTTGTGTGGGTTGTGTGTGCCGTCCTGTTGTAGCTGAGCCTTGATTGCTGTTGGCACATCAGTGGATGGGATTGACCTTCATGTGGACTGGCTGTGAGGGCTCACCATCGTAACTACAGCAGACAAGCTATTGTGTGGGGGCTTACCCCACAGAGTAGGAGTTAATTTAGCAGGGCTCTGGTGCCCTCTGAATCCACCTTTTCAGGTGTTGTTTGTGGAGCTGGTTGGGTGCGCTCCAGTGTCCTGTGAAGCCGGCCACTGGGTTTGTTGGTTCTAGAGACTCTCAGGTGGTGCAGGTTTTGGTCAGCTGTCTTTTGTGCCTGGCCTGGGTCCACCTAGTGGGAGCTACAAAGTAATCTGTGGTTAGTTTACGTGAGTGCTGGTCTTGGAAGTGCTTGGGAGAGGCTATGCTGCAAACCGAGGCTGGCTGCCACTAATGCTGTGCTCGGGACCCTTTGTTGGATACCACAGTGTGAGCTGAGGCCAGCTGCTTCTAGTTGAAGCTAAATTCCCGGCAAATACAGGCTGCAGCTTTTTCCAATCTCGAGACCACCCGATGGGTATTAAGATGCAAGTTGAGACCTGGTGCTGCTTGTGCTGGGCTTGAGGGTATTTAGCAAGAGGTAACAGGGCACACTGAATGCAGCTGCTGTTTGTTCGCGGTTTTAAGGACTTTGAGCGATTTTAGGAAATCTACAGCACTAGCTTAGGCCTGCTGCTTGGGTGGAAAAGCTTCTAGAAGTGTCTTGGGCTAGTGCTTGATTTGGGTGTGGCCTTGGGGCATCAACAAGCAGCAAAAATAGTGTTAACCAGGTTATTGAAGATCACAGATTTGGCACCTGGTTAATTGGAGATCACAGATTTGGCACCTGGCTGTCCTAACTGGCCGATTGGAAAGGGTTCAGCAAAAGAGTAATGAAATGGCACCAGCACTTTACATCCCAAAAGAAAGCCACCATGACTCCAGTCCCAGCCGTCACCCCAAAGCGAATCAATTTTGTTTCTCCCCTTATGCCCCTGGTGCTTTTTTTTTTTTAACTTTTTTATTGATTATGCCATTACAGTTCTCCCATTTCCCCCTTCATTCCCCTCCACCCTGCCAACCCCCTCCCACCCACACTCCC
>PVKM010009065.1:0-37663 GCA_004027735.1 Carollia perspicillata | reverse complement strand
CCCAATAAGGTTAGCTGCTGGCTTCTCAATGGACACGCTCCAAGCAAGAAGAGAAGGGCAAGAAATATTCCAAATAATGAGAACCAAAGGCCTGCAACCAAGGCTACTTTACCCAGCAAGGCTCTCAATCAAGATAGAAGGCCAAATAAATAGCTTCCAAGACAAAAGCAGTCTAAAACAATACACCTCCATCAAACCAGCTCTGCAAGAGATGCTAAAGGGACTGCTCTAAGGAAAGGAAGGAAAAGAGAGAGACAGAAAGAGAAAGAGAGAGAGAGAGGGAGGGAGAGAGAGGGGAACACAGGTATGAAAATGGCAATAAATAAGTACCTTTCAATAATAACCTTAAACATAAATGGATTAAATGTTCCAATCAAAAGACACAGAATAGCTGAATGGGTAAAAAAGCATGATCCACACATATGCTGCTTACAAAAGACCCACTTCAGGATAAAAGACCTACACAGATTGAAAGTGAAGGGCTGGAAACAAATTTTCCAAGCAAAGGGACAGGAAAAAAAATCCAGGGTAGCAATACTCATATCAGAAAAAATAGACTTCAAAAAAAGGGCCATAAAGAGAGACCCAGAAGGTCACTTCATAATACTCAAGGGAAGACTCCACCAAGAAGACATAAACATTGTAAATATATATGCACCCAACATAGGAGCACCCAAATACATAAAGAAAATCTGAGAGGACTTCAAGAAAGATATTGACAGCAATACAATTATAGTAGGGGATTTTAAGACCGCACTGTCAAAAATGGACAGATCTTCCAAACAACATATCAACAAAGATATTGTGGCATTGAACAAAGCCCTAGATGAAATGGAGTTAACTGATACATATAGAGAGAGAGCCCTTCATCCCAAAGAAGCCAAATACACATTCTATTCAAATGCACATGGAACATTTTCAAAGATAGACCACATGATAGGACACAAAATAAGCCTCAACAATTCAAAAAAATTAAAATTATACCAAGCATTTTCTCCAACCACAAATGACTGAAAAATTTTCTGGAAACAAATGAAAATGAACTCACAACAACCCAAAACTTATGGTACACAGCAAAGGCAGTCCTGAGAGGGAAGTTCATAGTGACACAGGCCTACCTAAAAAAATAGAAATGTTTCAAACAAACAGCCCAACCCTATGTCTACAAGAACTCAAGGAACAATAACAAAGACAGCCCAGGGCAAGTAGAGGAAAGGAAATAACGAAGATCAGAGCAGAATTAAATGACACAGAGATAAAAAGCACAATTCTAAGGATCAATGAATCCAGTAGCTGGTTCTTTGAAAAGATAAACAAAATTGACAAGCCTTTAAGCAGGCTCATCAAGAAAAAAAGAGAGAACCCAAATAAACACGATCAGAAATGAAAGAGGAGAGATTACAACCCACACCACAGAAACATAAGGCATTGTAAGAAATTACTATGAAGAACTGTATGCCAAGAAATTTGAAAACCTAGGTGAAATGGACAAATTTCTAGAAAAATATCATCTTCCAAAACTGAATGAAGAAGAGGCAGAAAGCCTGAACAGACCAAAACCAGCAGATGAAATTGAAGCAGTAATCAAAAAACTTCCGACACACAAAAGCCCTGACCAGATGGTTTCACAAGAGAATTCTACAAACCATTTAAGGAAGAGCTAACCTCTATCTTTGACAGACTATTCCCAAAAATCCAAATTGATGGAAGACTCCCAAACTCTGTTTATGAAGCCAACATCATTCTAATCCCAAAACCAGATAAAGACACAGCAAAGAAAGAAAACTTCAGGCCAATAATGCTGATGAACATAAATGCTAAAATCCTCAAGAAAATATTGGTAAACCACATCCAACAATACATTAAAAAGAACATACACCATGACCAAGTGGGATTCATCCCAGGGATGCAAGGATGGTTTAACATTCACAAATCAGTAAATGTAATACATCACATAAACAAAAGCAAAGACAAAAATCACACTATCATATCAATAGATGCAGAAAAAGCATTTGATTAGGTACAGCACCAATGTATGATCAAAACACTCAGCAAAGTGTTAATAGAGGGAGCATTTGTCAACATAATAAAGACCATAAATGAGAGACCTACAGCCAACATTGTCATACTCAATGGGCAAAATCTAAAAGCTTTTCCATTAAGATCAGGAACAAGACACGGTTATCCACTTTCACCACTTCTATTCAAGATAGTATTGGAAGTTTTAGCCACAGTGATCAGACAAGAAAAGGAAATAAAAGGCATCGAAATTGGAAAGGAGGAAACAAAACTGTCATTTTTTTGCAGATGACATGATAATGTACATAGAAAATCCTACAGACTCAGCAAAAAAACTGCTCTACCTAATAAATGAATTTGGCAAAACAGTGAGATACGAAGTCAATATCCAGAAATCAAAGGCATTTTTGTATACCAACAATGAAACAGCAGAAGTATAAATCAAGAAAAAATCCCATTTGATATAGCAAAAAGAAAAATGAAATACCTATGTATATGAAATCCTTTTAATCAAGAACTGTGTAGAGTCTGAGAATTAGCCTACTGGAATGATAACAGGCTAGACCACCACAGTTTTATGGGTTCTGGTAGAAGACACGAGACCTTTGTGTTAGAGATGAAGAACAATAGTTATTCACAGTAGTAACAGTAGCCTGAGTACATGTTTTCTGAACCCAATTCCAACAGTTTAATGTGAAAAAAAATGGTTGCATTGAAGAAGAGGAATGCTGAACTTAGAAAACCAGATTGTTTTAAATAATGGGCAGTAAGTATGCCTACCCTTTCTTCCAGAAAGAGAAACTATCATTAGTTGTTCACTATTCAAACACTATTGAAAAATAAATCAGAACCCAACATAGCTAGTACCTCACTTACAAGTCATGCTCCAACATGAGAGACACATGAAGAACTGTCTTTCGATAGCTTCTACCTTATAAAAATGTTTTCTTAGGATGTCCTTGTAAAGTAGAGTAAGTTGTGGAAACATTCAGGAATAGAAGAAGAGTCAAACCCCATTTCAAAACAAATGAGTATTAATGAGTATTATATGATTTTAATTAGGTCAGCTATAAAAGAAAAATAGAAAATAATGCCAGTGTAGCAGACACTGGAATTTCTTTTCCTCTTGGTGAGCACTGCTCCTCTGGCTTCTCTGAAATTTTATTTTTAAGGGTCTGCACCAGCAACTCTCTTCAGAGAACTTCCCTTGGGATACTGATGCCACTTTGCCTACACTGGCAGAGTTGAAAGAGGCTGAGAGCTTGTTTCCTGATGGCTGCCTTAGCCAGTGATTGATTGGTGCTTGAATTGAAAGCTCACTCTGCTTCTAATCAAGATGAACACTGAAGTGGAGTTTACACTGCCAAGTTTTCCTGAGGGATCAGGCTATATTTACCCTCCCTGAACATTCTGGAAATAACATACTTCTTGACTATTATTTCCTTTTCTATTTTTTCCCCTTGTACTTTCCTAGTTTCTCCTGAGAGCACTTTTAAAATAAATCATCTTTACAAAAAAAATTCTCAGATTCTGCTTCTCATTAAACATGCAAAATCAGTCAGGAAAAATATAAGGAAATGATAGCTACTGCTGTTGAATGCTTACTGTATGCAAGCACTGTGTGTGTCCTTGATTTCACCCTCATAGCAACAGTATAAGGTGGGAATAGTCATTCCCTTTTTCCTATGAGAGAGGTTTAAAGAAGTTAATCAATGTGTTCAAGTCTCATAGATACTAAGTGACCGAGCTCAGTTCTGGAGTCATCTCCACCCAAGGACTATACTTCTGAACACTATACTGTAAGTTCTAAGAAAGATAAGAAGATGAAAATCTCTCTCTCTCCACCCCAATCTTTTCCTGCAGAGTTTAGAAAATCTAATTCAACTTTTATTCTTTTGAACTAAAAAATCAGCTCTGAAGAATATTTCTATGAGTCCTTTGGTTAAAATGTTAACAAAGAATAAAACAAATGGACATATTTTAGCAGAGATTACACACACACACACACACACACACACACACATATTTGATTCAACAAGTTTATAGTACACCTCAGGTAATTGCAATTGCATTATAGAATTTTTGAAAGTCAAAAAGGGTGCAAAAGAAAATCAATTAATACTTAAATGTTAATATAAATGTTAATTTATCATCACATAGTGATATAGCAGAAAATACTTACAAGTTCATTATAATATTCTAATAATGTTGTCATGTTCCTTTTTATTCTCATTTCCTTTTTTCCTTTTTCCTTATCTCTACCACAGATATATTTCAAGTAAGAATGCTAGAGCTGATTCTTAGATGTTAGATTACCTAACCTGTAATATTAGAAAGCCTTTAATGAGGTTCCTAGCTTTTCTGCAAATGCTGCAATAGATGCACCTCTAGCGACCAGAAACCACTGAGATGAGCCACTCCAAAGTGTCCAAGAACAGACTTTGCAAAGGAAAGCATATATTTCCAGGCACATAGATGCATATTTTGCTAAATTCTAACTCATCATCCTGATACAGAAGCAGATTTTGTGATGTAATATCTTTGTATCATCAGCAAGTACCTGAAATGACTTGATTAATCCTGAATGATAAGTCTTATGCTTTTTCTTCTACTTTTAACATGAACTTGCCTTTATTTGAGCACAGTATTTATGTGGATGAGAAAAAAATAGAAAACCCCAGTCCAATTCTGACACTACCATTCCTCAGAGTGTTAGAAAGTTTAAAATGCTAGCTTGAATGCTATGTCTAACAAAATTATTTAAAATTAATATTTTAAATAAAACAATTATAAAACACTTTATAAATTATAAATATGTCTTTTTTAAAAGATTTTATTTATTTATCTATAGAGGGGAAGGGAAGTTGAAAGGGAGAGAAACATTGATGTACGGTTGTCTCTTGTGCGTCCCCTGCTGGGAACTGGCCTGCAACCCAGGCATGTGCCCTGACTGGGAATCCAATCATGGTTGTTTGGTTTGCAGGCCTGCACTCAATCCACTGAGCTACACCAGTCAGGGCTATTAAAATGTCTTAGGTTATAGTTTCTACTTAAAGAAAAAAGCAAAATATTTGATAGGAACACAAGAGAATATGAAAATCTCTACTTTCTAAGAAATAATTTATGAAATTATTCAATAGAAATTTGTCTTATTTTGATTGGCCAATAAAATAATAAAAAGGGAAAATGAAATTATATTATTAAATATATTAGGTTATATAATTTAAAGTAGAAAATTAAAAAGTGACTGTAAAATTGATAAATCATGAATGGTTGTCATCTAATATGTTAACTCGGGGGAAGGAAACATGTTGAACAGTCAGTGATATAGAATGTTGGATTCTCATAGTAATACATTGAAACATATTAATTGTGCATGGTAAAATAACAGATATTTCATAGAAATATAAAATATTAGACCTTTGCAAAATCTCAGATTTCCTTAAACCTAGTATTGTTCAACAAATATATATTTAAAATATTCTATTTATTTTTAAAAAGAAGGGAAGTGAGGACAAAGAGAGGGAGAGAAACACTGATGTGAAAGGGATAGGTTGCCTCTGGTACATGCTCCAGCCAGGAACCAGGCCCACAACCCATGCATGTACCCTGACTGGGAATCAAACCAGTGGACTTTTTGCCTTGTTACAGAACACCCAACCAACTGAGGCACACCAATCAGGGCTCAGCTGATACCTTTTAGACTTATGACTATCTACAATCATTTTTTCATGTGGTAAAGTATGTTTGTCTTATCTAGGTTTTCTTGCATAATGATGTTTCTCCACATTCCTCATATATGATGGCACTGAAAGATTCTATAAGTAACAATTGTTTTACTAGAAAATCCAGTCAGCACTTTAATTGAATATCATCATTAACAACATTAAACTGCTTTATAGAATTTGATCCCAGTGAAAGTTCCAAACACACACTCAAATTTCTAAATTACTATAATGAATATAAATTATACATAACTGACTGAATCTTGGTTTTATAACAAGTCAAATTTTCATGTATTTATGGTATACTGCTTTGGACATCATTATGAAATTTAGAGCTTTTTTATATTTAACAATCATAATTCTATCTTTTTTGTCCCTTCATATAGTCTAAAAAGTATTGCTTATACTTTATTGCCCGCAATTTTCTTTTAAACTCAATGCAATATGTCTTCTAAACCTACTAATCTATTGAAATAACTATATCAAAATGAACAAACAGAAATGATGCCATTAAATGAAAAATACAGAGTTGTTATTTATTTCACCATCTAATGGTATTGACAACCCTTAACACACTCTTTTACTTAAAATGACCTCTTGTCATTATTTCTGTGGTGCTGTATTTCTCTAATTTATGCTCTAGTTCTGTGGACATTTCTCTGGGTCTTCCATAGCTTCTTTCTCCTCTTCTCAAGTTAAGTGCTGGTTACTTCTGGGAACCCCTTTCCTCTTTATAGATTCTCCCTGGGCCTAATTTCAGATTTTCTAAGACTTTACTTGAAATGATCAGGATGATGATTTCAAAATAAAATTTTTATTATATACCTCTTGTGAGTTTTAGATCTTTTCAGCAGTTCCTTTTTCAAATGATCTACATTTCTATCTCTGAGTGATTAAATTTTTCATTTCCTATGAGACTGAATCCCAATGAGTAATGTGATGCCATTAGGCCATTCTGTAGGATGTCATTATACTTACTAGACTACGGCTAATAATTTGCTTACCAGGAGTGAGATTTGTTCTCCGATCACTTTGTGCATGTTGCATTGATTACTGCAATTCCATAATTTAAGTCAATGTTGAATAAAATGATGAAATGTAAGTGCAAAGAGGTAGAGTTTATTCCTACTATGTTATTATGCAACCTAGTAAGAGTGGGGAAAAATAAATAATGAAGACATTTTTTTTATTGGTTCAGAAGTGCATTTTAAATAAATAAGTCTGCCTGCTGGCTGACATGGCTCAGTGGATTGAGCACCAGCCTACAAACCGAATGGTTGCTGTTTCGATTCCCAGGCAGGACACATGCCTGGGTTGTGGGCCAGGTCCCCAGATGAGGGTATATGAAATGCAGCTGATGTAGCTGTTTCTCTCACAGATCAGTGTTTCTGTCACTCTCTTTCTCCTCTCTCTAAAAATAAATAAATAAATAAAAATTTAAATAAATGAATGAATGAATGAATGCATTAAAGAAAAAATAAATAAATGAACAAACAAACAAACGAACAAATAAATGTCTGGGAAGTCATAGATGTTTATTTTGAACACGGGCCACAGAAGAAAAGAAGACTAATAGCTTCAGCAATAAAACAATTATTCAAAGACAAGGCCTTGGCCTGATAGCACTGTGTTAAGTGAATCTAACGTACAATAAGATGGTGTGAGTGAATGCATGGTGCTTAGACGTGGCCAGTGTGCAGGCACCTTCATGTGTGCTTCCCACTTTGGTCAGACCACTGACAATCAATCCGCCCTGATTGTTTCAGGTAAAAGAATTGTTACCCCATATTCACGTATTTGCTAGACAGCCCAACCTGGATATATTCCAAGTGCCTAAATTTAATGTATCCAAATTGGATATACCATCTTTCATTCCCTTAAAAGTACTCTAACTTTTGCAAGCTTTCTTCCACTCCTGTCTTCTATCTCTCCATAGTTCGCAAAGGACCCAATCAACCTAATTGCCCTGGCCTAATTCTTAAATTCCATTTTGAGATCCTCTCTCACTGTCTTCCAGAACTTTCTGTATAAACTAACTCCTAAATAGCTCTAGATTTTCTTACTTCTAGATTATGTAACCAACCTGGATGGTATCTATTCCCTTGATGCAGCTTGAAACTTCTTTTGTTTTTCTGGCATCCTCAACACTCCCTAACAAAATCACACATAATTATGCATTCTTCTTTGTGTAATCCTAGTGATATTTCCAATCTACAATTCTGATTTAAAAAAAATTCATCTCCCTGTCTAAAAACGGTTAATGACTACCATCCTAACTATAAAATGCTAATGATCTGCCTTTTCTCCTATTTATCTCTTAGCCCCATCTATTAAAATATCCCCTTCCACTCTTCTGTTCTTTTACTGTCATATATCCTCTCTCATAATACGTTGCTTAGCACACTTATTATATCATGTAGCCTATTTTATTAAAGTTGCTTATTTTCTTATCTATTTCCTCCTTTAGGCTCATTAGTGATAGGCGTTATTTCCACCTCTCTCTCCCCAGAGCCTAGTAGAACCCTGGAATATAGTAGACGTAAATGATCATAGAGACAAGGTTTCCTAAACAAGGTATTAAATTAAAGATTGTGTCAAAGATAAGGATAGTGTAGCCATAGCCTGAAACTACGTTATTAGACACAGTTTATTCCTTTACCTCATCATTGATCAAAACTGAGTACAAACCACCTTGTCTAAACATTTATTAAGTATACTCTATTAGAATAGTTATCATGGCATTTTCTAAAAACAATGAGATTTATTGAGGACATGGAAGAGGAAGGCATCTCAGAGGCTTCTAAGCAGTTAAAAATATTTCCTCATCTTAGACTATATGTATGTAATAATACATTCCATTTCAGCTCTTGGCTATGATTATAAAGAGACAGAGTAGCACCCTGTTCAGGGGACATCAACTGGGAATTCACGCAGTCCTTGGCAGGGGTGTGTGTGTGTTTCACCAAGTGGGTCTGGAAGGACTAAATCTGTCTCATACACTTGGAGTGCCAGTGTCTGGAGCCCTGAGCGCCTGTGAATTCGCAGTGATGACCAACGGAGAACAGTCTGCCAGTACTCTCTCCCTGGTGCTAATTCTAACTAAATGATTCATATCTGAGAGCATGTATTATTTTCAAAAGCAGGAAGGGCAGTTAATATCTCTCAAAATGGGATGAAAATTTGAAGGGACAGTGAGGGGAAAGCAGCACACCTGAGGGCAAGCAACCCTGGTTGGGTGCTAACATATTAACTCTTTGTGAATAGATGAGTTCATTACTGAGGAACGTCATATTCGGTGCCTGATTTTAACATCTACACTCTCACTTTGTAATCCCTCTATCCTTTTAAATGCCTCAACCATTCAATTCAGAACATTACCGGTGTTCTTTTGGAAGGCATAATGGGACAGTATGCCATAAGAGCAGTGTGGCCTATTGCATTTAACCTTCACTGAGACTCGAGAGAGAGAGAGAAGCATTGTCAGAGGAACAGTGTCCAAGAGTCCCAGGAAATTAGAATGCAATCCAATCAGCACTGGTTTCAGGGTGGGGGGAGAAAGCTATCAGTACTGTAAATGAGCTTCTAAGTTTCCAAGTAACAACTTGAGAAATTTAAAAATAAACTACTTTTCTTCACTTATCTCCGAACTCACAATTTATAGGCGGATTCAATTTAAATTTGTGCACAGCAATGCTATAATGTGTTATTTTTCATACAGAGAGATTTTTATTTTTGTAGTTCATCTATATTCAGTTTTATAGTCCATTTATAGTTCACTCTATATTCATAGCCATTAAAAATACCTTTACTATTTGTAAACTCTCATTTCAGTCAAAACATATAAACCAGTTTTTAACACAGAGGAGGACTCTAACACTTGACAGTATAACTATAGTGAGCTTTAACAGCTACCTCCAACTTTAGCTACATTTATCTATATAAAAATGCATTTTTGTACAGTCTTTTTTATGCTGACCTGTTTAGGCAAAGGTTATTATCTATGAGAGAATAATGTTGTATCATGTGAATACTAGAGAAATACTCTGATTCTCATATTTAAAATAGATCTTTGTTTATCAATTGGAAAGGATAATGTCAAAATAGTGTCATGTAATAGTACAGCAGATTGGCAGGCACACTGGCAATTCTTGGATATATAAAATGCAATTAAAATGGTTAAGATCTACAATGTATTTGAAATATTACATTATGTTTTACACTACCTAAGCAATAGTGTGGCTTCACAAAGGTCATGGTCAGGACAGTTTTGTTTTATGACAGAAAATAGAGTTCATATCAACAGACCATAAAAGGTTTGTCCAGAAAGTATCCAGTCATGGACTATGAAAAATAGACACATTTATTGAAGATTAAACATACAAGAAACATTGTGTGATACCTTAGTCCCTTTCAAAGTAGGCACTTTTGGACCTCACACAGTTGTCCTAATAACCATCAGCTGCCCTGTTGTATTTTCCTGAATTTCATTGATGGTCTGAAATGTCTTCCCTCTCAAAGGTGATTTTAGTTTTGGGAAAAGTCAGAAGTCGCACGGTGACAAGTCTGGGCTGCAGTGGGGATGAGTCACCTGGGTGATTTGATGTTTCACCAAAAAACTCTGTACAAGACACTATGAAGGAATGGGCACATTGTCATGCTGAAGCTGCAAATCACCAGTTGCCCATAGCTATGGCCTTCTGATCATCTAAATAGTTCCTTCAGAGGAATGTTCAAGCTTACTGCAAAATTTATGTAGATTAATTGCTCTACTCAGTCATTTTGAATGTGATGTGCACACAGCACACATGCTCACTTAAGGGCATCTACTGCCCCCACTGACTAGTACAGTGAAGTCATTATTCTCACATGCACATCACAGTCCACTCTCCTTGACTGCCAGGTTAAGTCTATGTCACACAAACTGTTCTCATTGTAGTAACAATGGCTAGACTTTTTCTGGATAGACCTCATAATAATATTGCTAGCATTTTTGTTTCAGTACAACTGGTTTGGAGATGGAAGCCTTTTAATAAAACCTATAAAAGTTTTAGGCTTATCATTTTAATGAGAAGGTTAATTCCCTATGAACACACAAAAGTTAAAGTAATAGCACTTTTAAAATGATTTTTATTTATTTATTTATTTATTTATTTTAGAGAGAGGGGAAGGGAGAGAGAGAGTAAGAGAAACATCAACATATGGTTTTATATCATGTACCCCATACTGGGGACCAAGCCTACAACTGAGATGTGTGCCCTGTCTGGGAATTGAACTGGTGACCCTTTGGTTTGCAGGCCAAGCCATACCAGTCAGAGATAAAATCATTTAGATTGAAGAATAAACAGTTAAAATGATAAGCAGATTCACTGATACTCAAAACATTAATTTTAAATTTGGTTATTTTCAAAAGTATGTGGGAAATTTAATATGGGCTCCAAAATTAAGGCAGCTGAAATGTTAGTTTTTTCTTAAAAAAATTATTTATTTACTTTTCGAGAGAAGGGAGAGAGGGAGAAAGAGAGAGAAAGAAACATCAATGAGCAAGTGATACATCATTGGTTGCCTCTTGCACACCCCCAGCTGGGGACTTGGCCTGCAACCAAGGCATGTGCCCTGACTGGGAATCGAACCAGTGAGCCTTTGGTTTTCAGGCTGGCCCTCAATCCACTGAGCCACACCAGCCAGGGATGGAAATGTTAGATTTTTAAAACTCACTCTTCTTAAGTTTAAAATGTTATAACTGGACAGTTTCAAATCAGAGATATGATGGTGATTTGTTAAAAAAACAGGGTAATGTGTACTAGAAGTCAATAAGCATTTAAGACTGACATAATTAACTCAAGTAAAGTGGTTAACTTCTATGAGTACAGCTAGGATGGAAATGTCAAACTAATTTTCGCCAGGGGCCTCATCAGCCTCGAGGTTGCCTTCAAAGAGCCAAATTTAATTTTAGGACTATATAAATGTCACTCCTCCTTAATTTAATAGTTAAGCGACAACTTGGCACTGCTGAGCCAGATAAACAAGGTGGAGGGCCAGTTTGGGTCTTCGGGCCTTGTGTTTGCCACCTGTGAACTAGGAGGATAAAGGTACTATGTCCAGGTAGCAAATTTAGGCAACAATAAGATTTGGATCAATTGGGGCAACACAAAAGGGGCAAACACCAGGTAACAGGTAAATTCTCCAGAACACAATGCCATGCTGATAGAAGTTTGGAAGAAACCTGAGATCTAGTGCTGTTCTACAGGAGCTGTTGGGCTAAGTAGGGGAACCCAAGAGCCTGCATTCAGAGGGTTTTCCAGTGAGAATCCCAACTGTAGACCTAAATTAGTGAAGCTGGAGGAACTGGGTTGTTTGATGCATGAGTATTAGAATCTTCCTCCAGTCCACTGAATCCTAGTTCTTGCAGGGTATGATGAAAATTCACTTGTGGCTACAGTGTTTGGTGAGAGGAATTAAATATTGAAAACAATTGGAGAATTTATTTGCAGAAGGCCTGTCACAAAACTCCTTTACTTATTATGTGAGCTTATGTTTCCTACATTAATTATCAGTAAACATATGAAGAATAAAATTAAATTAATATTAAATGATGAAATTAAAATAGTATTAGACACAATCAATACAAACATGATATGGAAGATAACAATATTAAATAACAAAGTATGATGAATTCAATTGAAATGTAATGAGATCTATTTTTAAAAAATCTAAAATATATTATATAATATTCTAAATAGTGTGAAAATAATAAATATATAGAAATTACATTCTATGAAAGTGTTAGGTTAATTTACAAAAAATTAAAATGCAGCAGTTGAAATCAGAATTCTATAAATAAGAAAAATACTAGTAAATACATAAACAAGTATAATCAAAATATTACCAGAAAAATAAAATTAATAAAAAATAATTTTGTCATTTTAGATGATTAAAACACTCAGTTTTCTATCAGCTTTCCGGCTCCAGTAGATGCCCTAGTTCATATTTCAAGGGTTGAAAGTTTAGGGAAGGTGCTAATCTATCAGGTGACTCCATGAGTAAATAAAAGAATCGTGCTCTGGGCATTCGGTTTCACGAGCAATGATGTCTTTTTGTGAAGGCAAAGTGAGCTCTTTCTCTGGACAGATCGATAAATAGATAAAATTTGTGCATACCTCCTGGGGTAGGGGAAAGGGTCGAAGCCACATTTTGATTATTGATTTTGTAGTTCTGTTGTAAGTGTTTCATAATCCCATTAAAATAAGTACTACTTCATGCTAACCAGTAGTTTGAAGTCAGAATTTTTTAGCAAATTATATTTTTAGTTTGACTGATTTAGAACCATTTTGGAGTGAAAATGGATAACAGTTTCAAAACCGTAGTACAACTTGCAAAGATTTTATCTACATTTTTCCAATTCATTTTATTCCCTCACTCAATTTTTATTATTTACTGTGTCACATACTACATTAACTCAAAGAGCTCTTATTCTAATGAATTTGACAAACAAAAAAAGTATATTCAACACAGAAAACACTACGAGATGTGTCCACAGCATGCCTTATAAGGATAAAGAACAGGAAGCTAATTTATCTGCAGAAAGAGGGAACCTGGGAAAGAATCCATAAAGAATACTGACACTCAAATTGAATTTTGATTCATAATAGTTATCCAAGTGCAGAAAACTGTAGTGAGGAAGCCATTTTAGGATAACAGGACATAATTACATACATTCGAAGTTGATTGTGATTTAGTAGACACAAGGGTGGGCCTGCAGGAGTGCTGGACGAACGGTCCCGAGTAGGGAGGCTGGCACCTAACGCACATGGGTGTTCCATCATGTTAAGGACTTTGATGTCTGTCTCAAGAATAACTGAGAACCCACAACAGGTTTTAAAGTAGAGGGTTGTAATGATATGATTACATTTTTTTAAATGTCTGCTTGGCAGCAGTGGGGAGGATGGATTGTAGGAACTTGGAAACTGGGGGGAAAGACATTAATTTATAACAGCAAGTCAGCAATTCCACTTATGGAGGACTAGGGTTAGAACATATAGTGTGTAGGGGCAGAAAAAATTCGAGAGAAAATTAAGGAAATAGAGCTGAACTGATTCATTGATTGATTCAATATGGGCATGACACCCTGGCTTCTGAATTGGATAACAAGGTCTTTTTTTTCCCTTTTTTAAAAAATTTATAATAATGAATTCATAGAGCTTAAAAACACAGAACAAAAAAAAGTTTTCAGTGGTACCTGACTTTGGGTTTTGAGTTCAAAATGCTTGGCCATTTTCCAGGGTGAGATACTTTGTGGGCAGTTTCCAAATCATAAAGAGAAAGAGAGAGGTTATTGGCTATAGTTACAGGCTACTTTCCATATTTGGGTTTTATTTTATATTATAATTCATTCATCTTTATAATAAATAAATTGATACAGCAATCCTGTAACTAGAAGACCACAGAGTTATAAGTAGTAGGTAAGAGATGATGTTAAAATTATCTAAGTATTTGATTTTACAGGCTGTACATTAATTTACACATGGATAAGACTGATATTTCAATAAACAGTAACCAAAAGTGCTTCCAGAGTATACTGTCATGCTGGCCTGACTCTTGACTGGTGGTCCTCTGAGAGCCCTGTTGCCTGATTAGTCCATCCTGACTTACCTGTCTGATTGCTTTGCTTAATGTTGATCTTCAGCCCGTCAGCCCAATTCACTTGATTCTGAAGTTCGTGTTATCAGAACAGATGAACTAGCGTCACATTCTATACTCATTTTAAGTCATCAACATGTAATGAATGCCCGGACTACATTAACAGAATCTTATCAAAAATGAAATCTAGATGAATTATTGATTTTCAGAATGGCTTTGACATGCTTAACTAACATTTGTTTCTTGTCCAGCCACTGATAGCATGAAAACAAGTTGATTTCTGCTGAGTTTCAAGTTGCCTTAACTGAAAAGTTATTCCCTCAGGCTTCCCACTTTCTATCATATATGTAGAATCTAATCGAGCATGCCTAGTCATACCATTTAACCAAAAGGAATATAGGAGAGCAACAGAATTGAAAAAATAAATAAAATAAATGATAGCATGAAGAATAAAGAGGAGAAGGCACATGTCACATAAATGGTGTCTACAATGAAATTAAAAAGACAAATACCAAGAGGAAAGGAACTAAAGAATAAGAACAAGAGGCAAGGGGCAAACAAATAGGATGATAGACGATGACAAAAAGAAGAGATAAAATCGCATATTTTAAAGTGAAACACTTGGTTTGATTGTAAAAAGCAGAAGCAATGATTCTGCTCTGAGATTAAAACAAACTGGGTCAGGATTCCCCAATAGAGACTCCTATCAATTTTATTTTCAAGGAGAGTTTCAAACATTTTGCTTGGGGAAAAATCATCTGTTCTAATTCTAGTTCCCATTTTTGGAACACGTTATCTTAGAGCATTTGAAGTTAAATTGCTTCCCTTACCATTTTTATTTTCTATTTGTCAATCACAAAATGGTATATCCACTCTTTCACAACCATTTTTAGAAAACATTTAAATAAATGATAATTATAGCACATTATCAATCATTTATATGACCCTAAGTTGTCTCCCTTATTTCTCTACTTAAATTAAAATTAAATACAGGCTATTTTGATACAGGAATATACATTTATATTCAATATTATTTAGAGTTACCCAGTTGCTAAGGCGAACATAAGAAATAGCATTTCCTTAGTCCAACATAAATGTTGTTTCCCTTTAGAAGGATTCAGTTAGAACCTTTGTGTCAAATCATTGCCAGGCTGCTATAAACCCTTATCATTTGCACATGACGAAGAGATCCCTCTCTATCAGGCATGTAGACTTTGTCTCACTAAGTGGCATGGACTGGGACAAATGCACATGGAAAACCTCTCTTGGGAAGAGTGTGGTGTTTCCTAATTTTCTATCGAATAACTATATTCCTTAGTACAAACAGAAGCACTTGAGTAAACAAAAATGCAGAAATCATTAAAAATAAAGCAGAATCTGGAAGGACATCATAAACCTTTCTAATTGTTCCTGGGTGATTTAGAAATAGGATACAAACATGACCACTAAAAAATGTGCAGAAGGAAAAGCTATTTACTTATGTTCCTTCCCATTTACCCATTTACGAGTACGTCTAGATACAGATTGTTTTAATGTCATTCTTCCCAAGATATTACATAATGGATAGTGATTTATTAATTTATTGTCTAGAGGCCAAGTTGTTCAGGAAATTTAGTAAACTGTGAGTATAAGCAACATTAGAACAAATCAGAAAAAAACAAATAGATCTCTTATACTTATTCTGAAAGAGGGTGTCATAATTTAAGTCATGATAGAACTCTAAAGATATTTTGCAGGATCTCTGAGTTTCAGAGGTAACTACGGATAGAAGAAACAGTATAAATCCATAACCTACTGCTAGCATAGAGTCCCCAAACAGTAAAACCAACTAAAACAAAAGTTTTATTTACTTAAATATTTAACAAAAATTTATTGCAAGAGATATTTTTACTGACTTTACAGTTTCAAGGAACATGGTACAAAACATAGTGCCATTAGCTTTGTCTAAACATTAAATAGGTGCAAATACACAAAGATTTAAAAAAAACAAAGCATACTTTATAACATAAAGTACAGTACTATAAATATATTTTATGTACATTATACATACTCTTAAGACATCGATTTAATATACAGCATATATTGTATTGATTTTGAAACTATTCAGTGCCTTAATAATATTATATATCGGAAACTAAGAATTTATTTGCATCATTAGACTTACAGTAAATGATTTCATATCAGGGAGGCCACATTTAGGCTCGTTTCTTCCCACCATTCAAAAAGGCAATGTTCCACTTAGATGAGCGTTTACACACACGGTAATAGTTTCCACGTGAACATTTTCTTTCCCTTTTATGTTGGTGACTAGAAGAGGGGCTGCAGGGGGATGACGGCAGGGTGTGGGGAAAGCAGGGAAGGGAAGAGTGCGTGGGGTAAAGGCGGGAAAGCCAGATGGCTGGGATGAAGAACTGAAGCTGGAATGATGGGCATCTGAGGAGGAGCGACAAAAGTTGGCTGATTCCCAGGACAAAGCCTCGGTCTGACTGGTCCTATTGAGAGTTGAGGTAAAGATGTTCTGGTGAGAGCTGGGACTTGGGCCAGAAACTGGTGGTGTGGTTGAAGCACTTTAAAGGTTCCTGCAGCGGCGGCAGGGGCTGCAGTGTGGTGGATTGCGGTTACAGAGGTAGAACACAAGGGCTGCTGCAAAGGCAAAGGCTGCAGAGCTGTGCTGGGGGGCGCAAGAGCAGCTGGAGGAAAGGCGAACTTGACTTTGCTGGCCAGCATGTTCGGTGGTATGATGTGCTGGTAGACCTCACAGGGGATATTTTTGAATTTGTCATGGTTTTCTATTGGGATCAGTAATGCTTGTTCTGGTAAAGCCAGTGGAGCCAGGATATGTTCTGTCGTTACAAAGGTATGACCACTGACATGTGCTTCTTTGAATGGTAATGGTGGTTGTGCATTAAGAATTCCTGAATTAAAACGCAGCCACTCAGTTGATGCTTCATTCACCTTTCCTTGTGGAAGGGCTTCAGCCAGTTCATAGTGACAAAGGTAAGATTTAGGTTGTGACTGTCTAAAGTTCTTTTCTACATTAGGCACCTTGGAAGGAATTTGCTTTTCGTTAATATTTATATTGTTTTTTGCTTTGTGTTCGAGCAAGGTACTGTTAATTTCTTCCTTTGGGGGGGCGCTAGCTATGTCGACAGATGCGGCAGGTTCACTGGAAATCTCTGGCAATGCACCGGGAGTGGTGGCCGTTACTGAATGCTTATTTCCACCTCGGGTTCTGGAAGGAAGGGGACTGCAAGGGGGTAAAGTCAGTTTGTTTTCTCCTTGGTCTCTTTTTTCTGAGTTCCTTTCAACATGTGCAATTTCTTGTGGTTTTATTTCCTCCTTTTTACCTTCATTTATTAACTCATCCTGATGACATAAGGAAGAATTGCCCGTCATGGGATAATCTGTATTCTCTTTGAGTTCCAAAGCTTCAAATCTGGTGTGATATCTGTTTCTTTTTCTCCTCCGTTTCCTTTTGGGTTTAAAGGGAGCAGAAGCATGTGGTGGTCCCCAAAATTCTTCCGGTAAATAATTCTGTTGATTTAAACTTTCATCTGAAGAATAAGAATATGAATGCTGTCTACGTTTTTGATAAAATATTTCTGATTCATTAATGAGAGAATTATAACCTCTCTTAACAGCCTGATTTTGATGCATGCATTTTATGTCATTTTGAAGTACTAAGCATCTGTGATCCTGACTACAGCTGGACATTTTGGCTTTACAACTACAGTGCATTCTGGAGTATGCTAAACAGTGTTTCCCAGAATGCATCATTGTTGGATCGGATAGTTCATTTAAAACAACTGAGTTCTTTATACAGTGATTTTTAGAATTGACATCATTATTATTGTATTCAGTGTTCCAGGTTTTACACATTTCTTCATTTTCACTTAAGTATATAAATGCTGACTTGGGCTTTTTATCAGGTAATTGATGTGAGTCCAATAATTGCTCTACAGCTGAATCCGGCTTTTCTGAAATTGGCTCCAGTAGGTTTTTCCTACTGGTAGTATCAGTGCAACTATCTTCTGTTTCCATTTTGAAGACAGTTTTTGATTCTTTGGTTTTCTCCCCATGATGATGGTGACATGACTTTCTTCTTTTTTTCCTTCTTCTGCTTTTATGGAACCAGTGTTCGTGCATATCTTTAAATCTTGTTTTGTATTTCTCATGAGTATCACGTTTTATTTGCTTTTTAATAAAACTATGCCTTTTCGTTTTTCTGATCCTACAGGAAATATTTTTATACTTCTGACCCATATTCTCACTTCTTTCAGAATCACAACTATTAGAGAGAGTGTCTTCAGCCAAAAGAGGAGTGACTGGGGTGGATTCATTGCTGCCACCTCCAACGCCATCATCTGTGAGTCCTGCAATAGATCTGTCCTTGCAACCCAAAACTGGTCTCTTGCCAATGTCTTCCCCCTTCTGCTGAGAATGAAGATCATTTAAGGGCAGTTTGTTTTTACCTACATTGTTGTTTAATTTAGTGGACTTAAAGTCAAAACAGAGAGGGTTGCAGCTATAGGAAATTGATGGCTGAGTAGTTGTGTAAATGAGCATTTCTGATGGCCACTGAAGAACTGTGGATCCGTCTTTGTTAAGTACAGGTGCAAATGGCTCACAAGGTCTTTTACAGAAATCTGGTTTTTTTTCTAAGGTTATATTATCCTCCTCAGAATTTGAAGGGGCCAACATCTCGGGACCACAATTTTTATTTTCAACCTCAATTGTGCATGCGTCGTTGACCTTAACGTTTTCCTCTAGGGTAGCTTGCGAAGATATGCAGTCACTAGCCTTATCAGGAACCGTGCACTTATTTCCTGATAACTCAGAGCTGTTACCACTCATAGCTATGTCTTCATTAACAACATCTTCCAGTGGTAATTCACCTGTTAATGGTACAGAGTTCTGACAATTATCAGCATCAGAAGCTAAGGGGAGTTGAAACTGGCAAAATGAAGGTAATGATAATGTATCTTTTTCATTAGAAACATCTGTCATCTCTTGAGTTTGAACAGTTTCTTTGTAAGTACACATTCCCTCTGGTGGATGAAGAGGGTTCGGTTTCTCCTCAGGACTCAAAAGCAGGTCTGTTGGTGAAGATAGTTGAAGATGACAAGCACCAGGGACAAATCTGCTTTTTCTACTTAATCCTTTTTCCACAGAGGCTTCATCATTGTGTTCACAGAAGGCTGCGGCTGAGGACTCCAGCTTCACCGATGCTTTCTTTGGAAATGCAAAAGAAAAGCCAATTTTGTGCCTGTGAATTCCCTGGGCCTGATCTCCAAGTTGATTATTTTTTGTACAATTATTTGCATTTTCTGGATCTGTAGCAACAGTGGTAACATCTTGAGCATTCTCTTCATTATGAATCAAAGTATATTTGAAATCGTCCTGGTTATTAACGGAATCCACAACAACTCGTTGGGAAATCTCATTACAATTTTCTCTCACAGTAACAGTCGTTGACTTGAACATGGGACCACTTCCAGGAGCACTACAAAAGTAGCGAAAATTATATTAGATGGAGCACTCTGGAGGAAAAGTATTCAAACACATCTATCTTGGAAATGTCATTATAACTTTTTTTTTTGGTTTTTTAATCTTTGTGAAAGAATTATTTTCATATGGTACAATTGCCTTCCTAAGGGTCACAATTACATTTAGTTATTGCTTGTCATTTGGCGTGACTTGGAGGTGCTATCATGAGGTCACCTTTATAGCTATCCGCTCTCTGCTAACAGAAGTGGCACAGGTACTCCCTGCTCTCAACCAGTGCTTCTTCACCAAGACCGTTTACCCCCATGGTCTCATCAGAGACATTTTGAAGTGTTACAAAATTTTCTAAAATAAATTACTTTTAATGCACAAATACTTAACATCATTTGTACTATATGGAGAATATGAAAGACTTAAAGAAACACTCACTCCTCATCATGCCCTCAGAAGGCTGGGAATTCACCAACTGAATTTCATTGACTGAAACTGTAACATAGGCCTGCTAGTATGCTGTAATGAAAAACTTACTAAGAGATAATACTAGCTTGATGAGAGTTTTCAGTTTTAGAATTGATATTCTTAATATTTAAAAAGCACCCAGAAATTATAAATGGTAAAATAATATACAGTAAATATAAGGTAAATATAAGATAAAAGACTGTTTACTTAAATTGTGATTTCTATTTATTTGGAATTTCAGCATACCAAAAAAGTGAATTGTGACTAAAAGAATTATACTATCTAGCACATAAACAAGAAACTACCTAAATATCATCTTTACCCAGACAGAATCATGCTATGCAGAATTGTCCAGCTATTTACAAAGTTAGTTTCTTAGAAATTATAATTGGCTAAATTTTAAAAACTATTTTCTTTAATCTCTAACATAATGGACTATTTCACCACCTTATTTTATATTTAAAAAAAAAACACTACATTTTAGCTGCATATCTTTGGAGTCACCAAATTGATGGGAGAATCATCTGTGGGTGCATATGTGCATGTATGTATAATGTGAGATATGTACTATATACTGAGGAAAGTAATTTAGATAAAAAGTGTTGCTTTTGTACATTTGCTATTATTAACTTTAGCTCTTTTAATATCTTAGGGTTTATATTTGCAGATGCTGCTCATTGGACATAAATTACACATGTACTTTGATTATCTGTAGCAGCAAATTTCAACCTTTTTCATCTTGTGGCAAACATAAACTAATTACTAAAATTCTGTGGCACACCAAAAATTTCATTGTATTTTTTGCCAACCTGACAAAAATAGGTATAATTTTGATGGATTTATGAAAAAAATAATAGTAATTACCTACCCATTTTGCTCCAAAGCAACCTTAAAAAAAATCAAGTGCCTATACCTTTACACGAGGATTTTTGTTATGAAGAATTAACCAATCAGGTGCAACCTTACTATGTGATGTGACCAATAAGATGCAACTCTATCAAATGACTTGCATATTTGTGGTTCAAGACAAGGAATTCATACCAGTGGCTTCTGTTGTGTTGGAGGCTGTCATTTTTTTTATTTGACAATCTAAGGGAAGAGAGGCCAGTGCCCCTGACTAAGTGGTCAGTTATTGCATGTTTAAAAAATTCAGGAAGCAAACCAGTTGAAAATCACTGCTCTATAACATAAACTTGCACTTGTATAATTTTTCATTTATTACCACACAAAGTGAAAACATCTGGTTGGTACAATTGGATAGCAGTTATATTTTAACACTTTCATATATGATTTCAAATGTGCTTAAATTTTGTTTTGATTTTTTTCCAAATTTGACATTCCAAGGAATTTTATATATGTGTGTGTCAATATCCCCTAACAGTATTCTATACAAAATAAAATTATGTAAAATAACTTGGTTTTAAATAATAATAAGAGAGACTTATGTATCTGGAGGAGAAGGAAAAGACAGTATAATTGTGGTCTTCTTTATATACCATCGCCCTGGCTTGAACTGTAAATTCTAAATTTTAACACTATAGTTGCTATTAGAAACAGGTCAAAGTGTAACAGCTGTGAAATTTCTAACAGTCTAGTGACAACAAACTAATTTTGACCTATCTCTGACATGTACAGCATCTTCCCAAACCTTTAAAATATAATTAAAGTCATTTTAAAAAGTTTTTCCTATTTATAATTAAATAGTTCCTCTTAAAGCTCCATGTATAACAAAGGTCATAAGATGGTGTTTTGGTCTCTTCTTCAGTCAAGTGTTTTTGATTTCTCCAAGAAATAGAATACATAGAATCAATAAGATAGCTTAAAAAACAAAATAATGTGAAATTTACTTTTCATAAACTAAAATTTTATGTTTTGACTTTTTATTGAAATGTGTATTAAACATGTTTGCATGAAATTTCAATTCAATTTACTATTTAAAGCCCATGGAGAGCCATGAAAATGTGTGTCTTATTCTTGGTACAGAAAAAATAAATTTGTGTCCTTTATTTCTATGTTTCTTTTTTTAAATTTTTTAAGATAATTTAACATTTTATTGCATACTCACCATACAGTTTCTTTTCTTAGCTCGGCCAGTTTGTGTAGACGTTGAAGTGCTTTTTCCTGTTTTCTTTCATCTTTCCTCGATTTAGACGCTACGTTTCGAGCAAATTCCCTTTGTTTCAGTTCTTTGAGCCTCTATTTAAAAAAATATGGAAATGATTAATAGTATTTGGGTTTATGGCAATATTAAAGCTAGTATTGTTTTTATTATTGGAATTTTTCCAATTCATTGTCTTTGTTTTGACCTTATCTAAGGAAAATGCAATATCTTTGACAACCCACTTAGAAGAAAGATATTTTCTTATCCTTTTGGCTTGTGCTAATGCCATAACATATTATTACCTTATATTAAAAGATATACCTATGCCTTAGGTAAATTGAAATTGAAAACTTTCGTTTCTGCTTCTTGACTGTTCCCTGACAAAATTCTCTGCCTAATTCAGATGAACTTGTAGAGCCTTGTAAACCCCTAATTTTCAAACACA
The DNA here is from genome assembly GCA_004027735.1 of Carollia perspicillata. Taxonomy (NCBI): domain Eukaryota; kingdom Metazoa; phylum Chordata; class Mammalia; order Chiroptera; family Phyllostomidae; genus Carollia; species Carollia perspicillata. The sequence continues at coordinate 14,772 of PVKM010009065.1, read as the reverse complement.
ATTATATTGTGTATTTCAGTTATATATAATAAATCTCATCATATTTTGATATACTGTATATTAGAAAGACATCTGGTAGTTTTATATTTGCAAAAAATAGTAAATGTTTTATGCTAATTCATAAGATAAATGACCTCTACTAACGTGATTTAAAACAATCCCTCCCCTCAAATATTAGGTGTATTTCCCAAATAATTTGATATATGACAAGAAAATGAATAGTGTTTTTGTGTAAATTCTTATTATATTAGATGTATTTTTCTTTTTTTTAATTTATTGGTTTTTTAGAGAGAGGGAAAGGAGGAGAGATGATAGATGATAGATAGATAGATAGATAGATAGGTAGATAGGTAGATAGATAGATAGATGATAGATGATAGATAGATAGATGATAGATAGATAGATAGATAGATAGATAGATAGATAGATAGATGATAGATAGATAGATAGATGATAGATAGATAGAGATTTGTTTTCCACATTGGTTAATTATTGTATGTCCCTTGACCAGGAATCGAACTCATATCGGGAACATGCTTCAACAAACTGAGACACCCTGCCAGGGCCTAGGTGTATTTTTTATCTATATTATCAGGCTCATTTTGAGGTTGAAGGCAAGGAAAAGAGCATGTCGACTTGAACAGAACTGATAAATAGCCATGCATGTGGTATAATTTAAGAGACACCAAGTGATTGTATGCCCCAAATATTTTCATTATAGTCTTTCAGAAACACATCATATAGTTATCGAACATGCTTAAAGTACTATATTTTTCATTAAAGATCATGTTATTATGCAATTGTAATAGGTTAGATTCTTAGAGTGAAACTATAAGAGAATAAATATATATACTAATCATGATTTTATGAAATGATTGAACAAACGTTTAATAAATGCCTTATGTATATATACACACTGATGTATACTGAGGGTTATAACAATGTCTGGTATGTAAAATGACTGCTTAATAAATATTTTTTATTTATGTGTGAATCACTTTAAGTCCTTCAAATTAGGAATTTTCCTCCCACAGAAAATATAGTAATACTAATAAAATAATATTAAACCCTTAGTAATTCTAAATTGTATCTGCTTAATTTCAACTGCTTAAGCTTTAAATAAACTTTAATTGATGGTATTTATATAAAATGTGTATAATTATTTAAAATTATTTTAAAATAATTATTAAAAAAACAAAGATATTATGAGAATGAACACTTTCATTGACATATCTCTGAAGAATGGGTTTATTCAGAATTGAATTTAGAGAAAAGACAGACCATGTCATAAGTATCTAAATTGTACAAGTATTTTATAGGCAGTAAAACATCAATATAATTACTTTGATACAAGATTTAAAATAGCTATAATTTTATAATCCATAATAAATTATTTATTGATCATAGAAAAGATCAAGAATTATACTAAGAGGGAAAGGACATTTTACTTACAAAGTTTGGTTCTTAGTTTGGGCATCACTATTTCCTTAATTCTTGCTGTCATATCAAGACTCATCCAAGAGGTAATTATTGAGCATTATCAATAGTGATTCTGTTAAGTGGCTGGGATTTTTTTAAAAATTGAAGAAAAAAATTTACCTTTATCTGAGCTATGTCTATATGTCTGTGACTTACACACTTGTATGGGTAAGTGTGTATAAGTGTACATGTAATTTGAAGAAATAAGGAGAAAACACACACAGGAAGGAATACCAGCAATCATTGGCTAAGGCATCTTTACTGTGCCGTATAAAGACAGATGGGATACCCAAAAAATCCCAAGAAAGACTGCCTGGGGAAAGCATACCTTATCTGGGTCTTGAAGGATATAAAAGATCATGAAGGAATAAGGGTCAAGTATTGGAAATGGGAGGATATGTCAGCAAAAATAAATAATTTTGTATAAATATAATAATAGGAACATGCATATTCTAAAATAAACTGTGCATAAAGAAGTATGCCAGAACAAAGTGTATTTGTGGAAGTGCTGAGAACTGATGAATTATAGGGTCCAACCAAATCATGTGGCCTTGACAATCATATGAAATGTAACTAGAAGAAACATTAAAAGACTAAATGATGCAATGCCACAATAGACTTTTAATTTTACCAAGAATCTTTTGGATTTGGATGCTTAAAATTTTGCCCTGGAACAAAATTAGAGGCAAGGAGGTACATGATGGGTATACTGAGGTGAGTACCCACCACCCATAGTCAAGTCATTTTCTGTCATTATATATTTGACACCTTTAGCCTTCTACCACTTCCCACCCTTTCCCTCCTGTAACTACCATACTGTTGTCTGTCTGTATCTCTGAGTTTCAGTTTTATATCTCACATATGAGTGAAATCATATGGTTCTTAGTTTCTTCTCACTGATTTATTTCACTGAGCATAGTACTCTCAAGGTTCATCCATGTTGTTGCCATAGTGGTATTTCATTTCTTCTTATGGCTAAGTAGTGTTCCATAAATATACATATCACATTTTCTCTATCCAGTCCTCTATCGAAGGACACTGTGGTTATCTCCATGTCTTGGCCATCATGAATATGACCTTATTAACAAATGTCACCCCGATATATTTAATAATAAAAAAAACAAGGAGAGCAATAAGTAGGATATACAATGATCCAGATGAGAAATATTAGCACCTTTTCTAAGAAAGTTACAGTAGGGAGAAAAAAACAGAATTGGTGACTTCTTTGATATGCTCAATTGAGTGACCTAAAGGAAATGCATTTTCTTTACTGAGAAATACCACCTGCCATTCTAAGAAAGAGACATTTAATCCTAAAATCGTCAGGGTGCTAGATGGAGGACACTAACAGAGAATCTGCAAGTCAATGGAAGCTGTTTTTTTAAAATAAATACTTAAGTAAATAAAAATGCCAAGCAAAGCCCTGGCTGGTGTAGCTCAGTGGATTGAGCACGGGCCTGGGAACCAAAGTATCACTGGTTTGATTCCCAGTTAGGTCACATGCCTGGGTTGCGGGCTAGTTCCCAGCAGGGGACGCACAAGAGGGAACCATACATTGATATTTCTCTCCTTCTCTCCTTGCCTTCCCCTCTAAATATAAATAAATAAAATCTTTAAAAAAATGCCAAGCAAAATATAAAGTTGCACTACCAAAGAAAGAATTAATGTTCAAAGAATTCTAAAAGTTCTTATTTAAGGATAGTGGTATTTTAACTAATTGTGATAATTTGTGTCCTACTATGTCTTTTGGGAAATTGGAGACCACAAATAGGAAAGAAGACTATTTTAAATAAAACCTTTAGAATAAAAGTGGGTTTCTATTATGTGTATGTGTGTATATATATATATGTATACAAATTCTATTTATACCTATATAAAATAAATTAAAAATACATTGCTTCTAACAAAAAGCAAAAATATAAAATGCCAAAAATTTCACTGTTTACTGTTTGACTGTTAAGATTTGAATTAATCAATTTCCATTTACATAGCAGTTAAACACGAGTAGTCGTTAGTTATCAAATGTCAGTACTGTTGTGTTATTTGTGACATAATTGAGTGACTGACATGGCTGGAATCAGCCCCTAAATTCTGATTTAGATAACTGTGATTATTTAGCATATAAATGTAGTTTTAGTCTTATAGAGGTTGTCAAGGAGTACCAAGCTTTTCAAGGACTGTATTGATCTGAATCTCCCTTTCTATAAACATAATTCTCTTATCTCAACTCCAGACTTCTTGATATCTAAGTAAACAAGCTTGCATAATATTTAACAACTATTCAGGCACAGAGCTTATAGGCCTGGTCATATACTTCAGTTACTTTTAGACTTCGATTTATCAGTCTTATTTATTTATTTGTTTGTTTGTTTGTTTATTTCTATGATACAAGATCTGATTATCACATGGTGTCAAATCATCTTCTGTCACCATATACCTGGTCCCATTTAACCTTTATTACCTTGCCACCCTCCTTTCCTCTGGTAATCACAACATTGTTGTGTGTGTCTCAGTTTCAATATCATTAGGTTGCCCAAAGAGTTCAGTTTTGTGGCTCTAGTCATGCTTACCTGTTTTTAACTTCGTTCAAAGCAATTTTGTTAGATTGTATTGTGACAGTTGTTATATCAGCATACATTTAAAAATTGTCAAATTTGGTAAATTTTTGTGGCCATTTTAATATTGAAGATGGAAAAAATATTCAACATCTTCAGCATACTCACATTGTGCTTTATTATTTAAAGAAAGGTCAAATGCAACTGAAATGCAAAAGAAAGTTTTGTGCAGTGTATGAGGAAGTTGCTATGACTGATCAAATATACCAAAAACAGTTGAAGAGTTTCATGCTGTAGCTTTCTTGCTGGATGATGGTCCACAGTGGGTAGACCAGCTCAAGTTGATAGCGATCAAATCAAGATATTATTGAGAAAAACAAATGTTATACCACATGGGAGGTAGCCGACATACTCAAAATATCTAAATCAATAAAGTTATTGGAGAAAATGAAAAATGTGTCTTATTTTATGGAAAAAAAACTAAACAGACTTTTTGGCCAACCCAATTATCCCACATATGAGTGAAATCATATGGTTCTTAGTTTTTTCTGTCTGACTTATTCTGCTTATCATGATAATCTCAAGGTTAATTCATATTGTCCAAATGGCAGTGTTTTATCTTTTCTTATAACTGAGTAGTATTTCATTGTATCTATGAATGTACCAGATCTTCTTTATTTAATATGGACACTTGTTTGTTCCATATCTTGGCCACCACGAATAATGCTGCTATAAACACAAAGGTACATATATGTTTGTGAAAGTTTTCAAATTTGGGTGTTAACTACCCAGAACAGAGATTGTTGGGTCATATGTTAACTGTCTTCTTTATTTTTTTAGGAACTTCCACACTTTTTTCCATAGGGGCTATCCCAGTTTACATTCCTACCAGCAATGAATGAGGGTTCCTTCTTCTTGACAACTTCTCCAATACTTGTTAATACTTGCCTTCTTGTTAATAGCAATTCTACCAGGTTGAGGTGGTATGTCACAGTGGTTGTGATTTGCATTTCCCTAATAACTAGTGCAATTCAGAATCTTTTTATATATCTGTTGGCCATCTGTATGTCTTCTTGGGAGAAGTGTCTCCTCAGGTCCTCTGCCCATTTTTTTAAATTGAAATGTTTATTCGTTTGGTGTTGAGTTGTATGAGTTCTTTACATATTTTGGATATTAACCTTTTGTCAGAACTATTGTTCACAAGTATTATCTCCAATTTGGCTGATTGCCTTTTTGTTTCATTGGTGGTTTCTTTTGCTGTGCAGAAACTTTTAAGTTTGATATAGTCCCACTCATGTGTTTTTGCCTTCATTTCCTTTGATTCTGAGGTCAAATTCATAAATACTTCCCTAAGACCAAGGTCTATAAGTTTAGTACCTATGTTTTCTTCTATGTACTTTATCATTTCAAATCTTATATTTAAATCTTTGATTCATTTTAAATTAATTTTTATATATGGGGTTAAACTGTAGTCTGGTTTCATTCTTTCACATGTGACTTTTCAATTTTCTCAGCAGTATTTATTGAAGAGGCTTTCCTTTCTCCATTGTATGTTTTGGGTTCTTTTGTCAAAAATTATTTGCCCGTATACATGTGCTTTTATTTCTGCACTCTCAATTCTGTTTCATTGGTCTCCATGTCTATTTTTTCTGCCAGTACCATGGTGTTTTAATCACCATTGCTGTAATATAATTTGAAGTCAGGTAGGATTATACCTCTGGCTTTATTCTTTTTTTCTGAGGATTGTTTTGGCTATTAAGTGTGTTCTGTGGTTTCAAAAATATCTGATAATTTTTTGTTCTATTTCTTTAAAAATCTCCTTGGTATTTTGATGGAGATTGCATAAAATCTATATATTACTTTGGGTAATATGTTGATTCTTCCAGTCCATGTATATGGAATATCTTTCCATTTCACTGTGTCTTTTTCAATTTATTTTATTAATGCTTTATAGCTTTTAGCACATTGGTCCTCCACATCCTTTGTTAAGTTTGTTTCCAGGTATTTTTTTGCTGTTGCAATTGCAAAGAAAAAGTTTTATTTTTTTTCTGAAATTTTATTTTTAATATATCAGTATATAGTAGACTTTTGTACATTGATTTTTTTAACCTTCAACTTTACTGTATTTGTTTATTGTTTCTAATTGTATTTTGGTGGAGTCATTAGGGTTTCCTATATGAAGACTCATGTCATCTACACTTACTTCTTTATTCCCATTTGGATGCCTTTTATTTGTTTCTCTTGCCTTATTTTTCTGTGTAGGACTTCCAGTACTATGTTGAGTAAGAGTGATGAAAGTGGACATTCTTGTCTTGTTCCTGCTTTTAAAGGAAAAGTTTTCAGCTTTTCACCATTGAGTATAATATAAGTTGAGGGTTTGTCACATTTGGCCTTTATTATGTTGAGGTACTTTCCTTCTATATCTGTTTTATTGAGCGTTTTAACCATAAAGGGATGTTGCATCTGATCAAATGCTTTTTCTGCATCTTTTGATAATATCAAATGACCTTTATTTTATCTTTTGTTAATGTGATGTGTTACATTGATCAATTTACATGTGTTGGGACAATCCTGTGCCCCTGGAATGAGCCCCATCTCCCCATGATGTACTTTTTAATGTTTTGTTGTATTTGATTTGGTATTTAATATCAAATCAAATGTTGTACTTAATATTTTTACATTTGTATTAGAGATGATAGTCTATAGTTTCTTTTTTCTTTGTATTATCTGTGTCAGGTATTGATATCAGGGTTACATAGGCCTCATAAAATGTGTTAGGAAATATTGTCTCTTCTTAAATCTTTTGGAAGAGTTAAAAAAAAAAAACAGGTATCAAATCTTTAAATGTTTGGTAGAATTCACTAATGAAGCCATCTGGTCCTGGATATTCTTTTTTGTTTGGGGAAGGGTTGATGGTAGTTTCAATTTTCTCACTATTGATAGGTCTATTTAGATTTTCCAGTTTTTCATAATTCATTCTAGGAAGGCTATGTAATTCTAGGAAGCTATCCATTTCTTTTAAGTTGTTGAATTTGGTGCCATATAGTCTTTCATAATATTCTGGTATGATTCTTTGTATTTCTGTTATGTCTGTGATAATTTTCCCCTTTCATTTCTGATTTTGTTTATATGAATTTTTTCTCTCTCTCTCTCTTTTTTTGCTTAGTGAGTATAGCCAGAAGTTTGTCAATTTTATTAATCTTTGCAAAGAACCAGTTCTTGGTTGTAATTTTTTTTGTATAGTCTTTTTGTTCTTTATTTAATTCAATTCTTCTCTAGTTTTTATTATTTCCATTCTTCTGCTGACTTTGGGTTACTTTTGTTATTTTTCTAGTTCTTTAAGCTGTAATGTTTGATGGTTTACTTGGGATTTCTTTTGTTTCTCGAGACACATCTGCAATGACACAAACTTCCCTCTTATTGCTTACACTGTGTCTAGAAGATTTGGTATGCATTGTTGTCATTTTTATTTGTCTCGATATATCTTTTGATGTTAACTTTTATTTCTCCTTTGGTCAAGTCATATTTTAGTAGTATGTTGTTTAATCTGCACATATTTGTGTGTTTCTCTACTTCCTTTTTGCAGTTGATTTCTAATTTTAAAGCATGTGGTCAGAAAATATGCTATATATAATTTCAATCTTCTCAAATTTGTTGAGGCTAGTTTTGTGACCCAACATATGGTCTATCATTAAGAATGCCCCAGGTGCATTGGAGAAAAATGTTTAATATCAATGAAACATTGATATTCAATGATATCAATATGTTTAACTTATAGCAAATGATGTATCATTAATGCTTTGCCTATAATTCATGCATTTACTGAGAAAGCTACAATATTTTACATACATACTAGCCATTTGTATTTCACTATTTAGAACTGATATCATTTCATAATATTTGTTAAGTAATATTATATACATTACATTGACTAAGAAAATAAACATCTGAGCAAAGTTAGCATTATTTTCATATTTAGAAAAGGCAAAACTGAAATTAAACACCTTTTTGATGTTTATCCAGAGTTGTATGCTAGTGGATCCTTATTCACGGTCTCAGCAACATGAACTTCAACTCACCAAGGATGACCTGGCTATAGCCCCCATTGCGTGCACAATTTGCCAGCCACAGAAATGAACACCAAGCCCCCCCCCCCACAAAATGGCACTGTTCACAAGGACAATCAACCAGTTGCCTAGAGGCAGGTTGGTTATGTTGAACAGCTTCCTTCATGAAAAGGGCAGGGTTTTGTTCTTCCTGGAATAGAAGTCAACTTTGAATATAGATTTGTTTTTCCTCCATGAAATGCTTCTGTCAAAACTGCAATTCAGGGGCTTACAGAACACTTCATACATCATCGTGGTATTCCACACAGCATTGCTTCTGATCAAATAACTCACTTCACAGAAAAGAGTATGGCAACTGGCCTATGCTCATGGAATGCTCACTGAACTTACTATGTTTCTCACCTTGCTTGTTTTCATAGAACAGTGGAATGGCCTTCCGAAGGCTCAGTTACAGCTCTCTGTAGGTGGCAATACCTGGAAGAACTGGAGCAAGATGCTCTAGGAGGTTGTATTTCTCTGAATCAGTGCCCAATATTTAGTTCTATTTCTCTCATAACCAGGATTGAAAGATTCAAAATTCAAGAGGTGGAAATGGAGGTGACACCACTCACTATTACTCCTAGTGATCCACTGGCAAAATTTTGGCTTCTTATGCCCACAATATGATGTTTTTCTGGCCTAGACATCTTAGTTTCAAATGGAGAAATAATTCCACCAGAAGACACATCAGTGATTAAATATGCTACCGTGTTGTTTTGAGTTCCTCAAGATACTGAATGAACAGACAAATAAGTAAGTTACTGTGCTGGACTAGATGGCAAATTCTGATTGTCAAGGGGAAAATAGTCTACTACTCCACAATGGAAGGAAGGAAGATTATGTCTCGAATATGAGAGATCCCTTTTGGTGTCTCTTAGAATTACCATGTCATGTGATTATAATCAGAGGAAAACTACAACTCAGTTCAGGAAGTACCCTAGACTCCATAGAAATTAAAGTTTGGGTCACCACACCAAACGAAGAACCATGGCTAGTTCCTGTTTTGCTCAGGGAAAAAGGAATTGATAGTGGAACAAATTATTTATAAATTTATATGAATATATAAATATACATTCTGTCTTTTTCTGTCTTTTATTATATAACATTGAATGAATTAAATTTGGATCATAGTATTTGTGTATTAACTTTTACTTTCTCTAGATAGGATATCTAAAGAAAGATGAACATCATCTTCAGACTATGATCCTCTTCTGGGGAATGAGTTAGTGAATTTTTTGGTTATATGCAGGATAGTTATATCACATTAGGTAGTATATGGCTGGTTGTTGTCTTTATATAGAGGTAAGTACAGCTTAAGGAAATATCCGTGGGTGCCAATTTGACAAGGGGCAGATGTGGTGGTAAATTATATATGTCAACCTGGCTAGTCTATAATAGCCAGATATTTAGTTAAACCTCTGTCTAGATATCAATGTGAAGGATATTTTTAGATGAGCTTATTGTTTAAATCAGATGAGTGATCAGATTTACTCATTAAATCTTAGTAAGGCAGATTATCTTCTATAATGGGTGTGGGGGCGCTCATTAAATCAGTTGAAGGCTTGAAGAGAGAACACTGAAGTTCCACAGGAAGAATTGTACTTCCAGACAGCCTTCAAAGTTAAGACTGTAACACATCAACTCTTTCCTGGATTTCCAGCCTGGTGGCCTGCCTTGCAGGTTTTGGACTTGAAGTTGTCAGCTCCCAAATTCGTATGAGACAATTCTTTAAAATTAATCATTCCTTTTCTTCTTCTCTCTCTCCCTCCAGCCTTACCTCTCCCAGCCTCCCTCCTCCTGACTGCCCCCTCCACCTCCCTTCTCTTTCTCTCTCTCTCTCTCTTTTTTTTTTGTTCTGTTTCCCTAGAATCCTGATTAATATTTTCTAGTGGATGGGTAGTCTAGTTGTGATGTTTGTGGTGAACGTTGCAAATTGCCTTTGCTTTATCAATTAGATTCTTCTACTTCATTAATAGAATTTAAATACTGAAAGTACAGAAAGGTGTTCAATTAAAATAATAAAAATCCCAGCTTCTAAGTAAATAAGAGTGGCTATGTGACAGTCTTCACTAACTGAATTATAAGCTGATATCTCTGAGAAGGATATCTCTGGGAGAAAAAAAAAGTCTCATGGGAAGAAAAATCCCCTTTCTGTTTTTTAACCATGATGTTTGCTTCCTACTATTGTGTAATTGTGTGTCTGAGGTGGGTAGCAGCCACCTTTCAATTGTGAGGCTCAGTTTGACAGAGAAGGACTCAATGCTAAAGTTAGCAGAGAACAAAAGTTCCTGTTCCCTAATAGCAGCATTGAATTACTGCATCATCCCAGGACTGATCACCTATGTCATTAGGCCAAAATATATATATATGCCAACATTATTTGAGTTTCTCTTACTGGCAGCTGAAGTAATCTTAACTTACATAACCACTTACTAGATGTGTGACTGGATAATTCACTAGATATTCTTAGGCCTTTGCCTTCCCAGGTGAAGATGCTGACAGTGCCTAAAGTTTTTTTCCAATTTTCACTTTCTGCGATCAATATTTTCCTTGCCATCTTTCAAATGGGTTTAGTTGGTATTAAATAAAAATATATGTTTAGAGCAATAAGAATTGCCTTGTTAAGTGTTTTCCCTATTACAAGTAAATTCATTATTCTTTTGAATTGTTCCAATACTCCTGTTTCTAGTTTTATATTTCTTCATAAGTTAATATATTACACACTATTACTGCTTCCACCGGCTTAAAATTTTCTATGAATTCCCAAGAGTTGATTCTATCATAAACTATTTTCAATGGCTTTTGAAAAATCTAAGTATGCTTTCTATCTTGCATGGGAGTAATATCCTCAAAGAATTACAACTCAATCACCATCTCTATTCCCTGAATCAATTTAGCTTTTTTGGAAGACAGTATGCAGTGAGCAGTATTAGAATGTTAGCAAATATATTTCTTCAGAGACAGTTAAGATATTCAGCTGAATGGTATCACACTTCAATGTGTAATTTCCTTCCAGTCATTATTTAATCAATGACATTATGCTGAGTGAACTTGTGGAAGACTCTTTTTAAATTTCTTTTCCCATTACTATCATGAATGTGTATCATTTGGTCTTCTCTCCGGGCAGCTGTAAAAGAATCTAATCTCTTAATGGCATATCAGATCAGAACAATATCTTTCCCCAAGGCCTTGCATTCTTTAAATTCCATTAACTCAAGTTTCTCTTTGTGGACAAAAATTTCATTCTAGTTTTAATATAAAAGTATTTTCAATTCGTATGTGTTATATCTAAAACTGTTACTTTGACCATTCAGTTCATTTTCTTAAGTGCTGAATCAAAAGTGTCTTGCGCATTGTAAGTGCTCATGAATGCTGTCAGATTAAATTGGCACAGGATGGCAGTGATTAAGTTTTAGATACAATAGAAGCCTTTAAAATTTGCTGACAGAAATCTCAATAAGATCTTAGGTAGTACAAGAAAAGCAATGGAAACTTGAGTGTAAGAAATATTGAAACTTGTATTTTATTTTTTTTAATTATTGTATTACTGGTTATTATTATTTTTTTTAGAGAAAGGGGAAAGAAAGAAAGAGAGGGAGAGAAATATCAGTCTGTGGTTGCCTCTTGTGCACCCCCTACTGGGGACCTGGCCTGCCGCAATCCAGGCATGTGCCCTGACTGAGAGTCAAACTGGTGACTCTTTGGTTCCCAGCCCACGTTCAATCCACTGAGCTACACCAGCCAGGGCTGAACTTGAATTTTTAAAAAAGGAAAAAAAAATTAATTGGCCAGCAATTAAAGAATAGTTAAGAATTATGATATAAGGAAGAAAAAAAAACAAATTATAAAATGGTCAAAAGACTTGAACAGACACTTCTCCAAGGAGGACATACAGAGGGCCCAGAGACATATGAAAGGATGCTCAGCATCACTAGCCATCAGAGAGATGCAAATTAAAACCACAATGAGATGCCACCTTACACCAGTCAGAATGGCCAACATAAACAAATCAATTAACAAGTGTTGGAGGGGATGTAGAGAAAAGGGAACCCTAGTGCACTGTTGGTGGGAATGCAGACTGGTGCAGCCACTGTGGAAAACAGTATGGAATTTCCTCAAAAACTAAAAATGGAACTGCCTTTTGACCCAGCAATTCCATTGCTGGGATTATACCCTAAGAGCCCTTAAACATTAATCCAAAAGAACTCATGAATCCCAGTACTCATAGCAGCACAATTTACAATAGTCAAGTGCTGGAAGCAACCTAAATGCCCATCAGCAAATGAGTGGATCAAAAAACTATGATACATTTATATAATGGAATTCTACGCCGCTGAGAGAAAGAAAGAGTTTATACCCTTTGCTATAGCATGGATAGAACTGGAGATCATTATGCTAAGTGAAATAAGCCAGGCAGTGAAGGATAAATATACTATATGATCTCACCTTTAACTGGAACATAATCAACAAAAGAAAAAAGCAAACAAAATATATCCAGAGTCATTGAAATTAAGAACAATCTAACAATAGCCAGAGGGGAGGGGGGAGGGGAGAGTGGGGAGAAGCGTTTTCAGGAACAACTATAAAGGGCACATGGACAAAACCAAGGGAGAGGGTGGAAGCTAAGGAGCGAGATGGGTTTGGAGGGGGTGGGGAGAAAATACAGACAACTGTAATTGAACAACAATAAAAAAATTAAATTGAAAATTATGATATAATTTCACAATAAAATACGTATGCTGCGATTGCCAATAACGCTAAAAGTTGAAAAATATTAGAAATATTGTTATATTATAATCATATTTAAAACATGCTAATAATTTTACAGCACATTCAACTATGTGTGCATCTATAACAATAAATGCCACAAAATGCATCTATAGCTCTCCTCTCAAATGCATCTGCATCTATGGGAAAAAATGCCAGAAAATACACAAAATGTTAAAGATATTTCTCTTTCTAAGGTAAAATAAAAAGAATAGTAGTTTTAGTTTCCACTATATGGTATTTTTCCATTTTTTTCTTACTAGTATGTTTTACTTTAAGAATATTTTTTAATTTAAGTTTTGAAATATAAAAATGAATTTTATATTAAGAATTTTAACAAAAATTACCATCTTTTGGGTTTTCCAATCATATATCTATCTATGGCTCGACAAGAAACCAAATTGTTCCAAACATTCAAAACTTCTGAACATGCACAAGCAAATCAATACAGCTAATAAAAAAGATAAAATCAATCGGGTGAATTTTTAAGTAGTATATGATTTTAACACATAAAACACATAAAATACTTGTGGGTTGGTTAATATTTTTATGAGCTCTGTTGTATAACGATAGTGTAAAAGTAATATAGGGACTGTAGTAACAGTTATCTGTGGGAAATACAATATTAAGTTACATAAGTATATTATTTTATTCTTTTTATTTTCTGTCAAAATATTTTTATTTATAGTTTCAAAAGATTTATGATTTATTATATAGTGCAGTCATTGTGAGTAAAAGGTTAAAACATTTTCTCCTTCTCTGTGGAGGAATTTAACCTTTGTGAAATGTTACAGCTTTGTTTCTTAAACTTGTAACGAAAGTGGAATATCAATTGTGTTATCAGGTGATTTTGCTTATGGTTGAAAATAAGTCCTGTTTGGCAATTGCATTTGAACTAAGGAGAATGTGAAGAACTGATTAACTCTTGGTGGGAGGCCATAACTGGTGACTTCCCTGCGTGCAAACCAGGTTTGTCCCCTGCCAGGAAATGACAGTTACACCCATGGAAACTTCTGCGAAAGATATCATTGTCTCTTCGTGAGATGAGGCTTTGAAGTCATAGTGGCTCCCACAACCACACATATCCCTTTTTTTTTTCTCTCTGAAACTATATTGTAACTTGGAAGGATGAAGGAAAGAGGCCCAGAACTACTGTGGGAACGTGAGGACTCCTTCTGGGGAGAAAAATCTAGAGTTAGATGCAGGCTTTTTTAGTCAAATAATCATTCAAATATGTAAGTGTGGCAGAATGAATGAGGGAAATGCATATCAATTCACAATTCAATACCGTGTCACACCACAATGGCTAAAATGACAAAAATGACGTCATCAAGGATGTGAAGACATTGGAACCCACACCTATTGCTGTTGGCCATGTAAAATGGTGCAGCCACTGCTGAAACAGTTTTTCAGATCTTCAAAAATTATAGACATAATTACTTTGTGACCTGGCAATTCTATTCCTAGGTATATACCCAAATTGTTCAAAAACAGATATCCAAACAAATACCTGTATACCAACAATTATAGCAGCACTACTCAAAATGTCCATAAGGTGGAAAGCCCAACTGTCCATCAACATATGGTGTTACATATACACAATGGGGTATTATTCAGCCCTGAAAAGGAAGGTATAACATGGATGTACTTCAAAAACATTATGCTAAGTGAAAGAAGCCAGCCATGAAAGGTCACATTTTATATCATACCATTTATGTGAACTATCCAGAATAGCAAAACCCACAGAGATAGAAAGTAGAGTTGCCTGGGGTTGAGTGAAGGAGGGAATGAAGAGTGACTATAAGAAGGGTTTAGGGTTTATTTTGGGGTGATAAAAATGTTTCAGAACTAGATGTAGCAGTAAC